>VMBQ01000855.1:19534-36944 GCA_007657795.1 Dreissena rostriformis | reverse complement strand
GGGGGGGGGGGGGGGGGGGGGGGGGGGGGGGGGGGGGGGGGGGGGGGGGGGGGGGGGGGGGGGGGGGGGGGGGGGGGGGGGGGGGGGGGGGGGGGGGGGGGGGGGGGGTGGGCAGTTGTCCTTATATGGCTATAGGGAAAACTTGTTGACGCGATATTAGCCACATTTATTGGCCAATCTTCATGAAACTTGGTCACAACATTGGTCCCAATGAAATCTTGGCAGAGATTGAAACTGGGTCATATGAGCTCAAAAACTAGGTCACTAGGTCAAATATATATAAAAAAAAAATGTTAAAAGTCACTTTTTTGGTCCAATCTTCATGAATCAGCTTGCATTTTATCAGAATAGTCTAGTTCCTTTTGCTCTCAGGTGAGCGCCTTAGGGCCTGATGGCCCTCTTGTTTAACAGCTCATATTTCTTAACTTGGAGTAATTCTTTCGAAGTTACATGTTTTTTGATATATAACTTACATAAAACAACTAAACAAAATCATTGAACATATGGTATTTTGATCGTGCCAGAATATTTTAATATTTTGATGAATATGCATTCCTTTCATATATTAAATTCATTTGTTTCTGGCAGGATATTCATGCACACATGGTATATCAATTAACAATAAGGATGGAACAGTTGTTCAGATATAATAGCAATATTTTATAGGAGTTTTATCTATCAAGAGAAGTATATACGGTAAATGTGGGCACATACATCTTTGGTGTTTGGTGTGTGAGTGAGAGTGTTGTATGAATATTTTAGCATCCTTCAGGGGAAACTGCTTAATGCCTGGGCATAAAGTTTTGTCCCAGATTAGCCTGTACAGTCTGCGAAGGCTAATTAGGGACTACATTTTCCACTTTTGTGGACTTGAATGTTTTTTAGTTATTTTCTTGTAATTGAAAATCCAGTTTAGGCGGAAAGTGTCGTCCCTGATTAGGCTGTGTGGACTGCACAGGCTATTCTGAGACAACACTTAATGCACTTGCATGAAGCCCAGTTTTCACAGAACGAGGATCATAGATTGAGAAGGAACTGGAGTTCTCCCATAAGATTTTGATCATCAAAAGTATAAAACTTCATATAGATGGTCCCCATTCAAAATGCTGAACCTACATTTTTTGACATTTCATGACTTTTGCACTGTGTAGGGCGGGAAATCAGTGCGCATATGCCCAGAAAATGGTGAATTGTTTAACCAATCAGAACATGTCAAATCAGTCATATGATTAAATGTTGAAATGTGATTGGTGGAAATAAAAATATGCAAAAATGCGAAGCTGAATATTATAGTAACTATAAAAATGCGAAGCTGAATATTATTGTAAAATAATATTCAGCTTCGCATTTTTAATATTTATATAAAAATAGCCCTCCTAAAAAGTTGTGTTTTTGTAAGTTCGGCATTTTGAATGGGGACCATCGATATGTCTTTGGCCTTTAGATTTGTATTCCACTGATTGATAGGGGAACATGGACTTATTTTCCAGAAATATAGACAGGCATCAAACTCCAAAAAGCATCGTTATACAAGTACTTTGCAAAAGATAATATGATATTTAGCCACTTTAAAGGATTAATTCCCCCACAATCTCTACACTTACATTAAATGCTGCTACAAAGTGTGTGCCTTCTTCCCAACTGATGGGTTATGCTTAGAAATGATGTGTTTACCAGCTCCCCTTCTTAATGAACATTTATTAGAGACTGAATTTAAGTCAGCAGTTTTTGAATTTTTAGTAGCAGTGCTTTCCAGCTATTTATTTGGATCTAAAGTACTTTTGGTGTGGTCTGGTACTCTGGTGTGCTCAGTACTTGTGGCAAAAAGGAATCTAACCCTAGCAACCAAGGTGAGAAGCAAGTTAACCCTTTGAGCGCTGGAACCGGATTTTGAAGGCCTTTGCAAACAGTTTGGATCCAGATGAGACGCCACAGAACGTATTCTTTGAAAAAAAAATCAAATAAATGCTAATTTTAGAAATTCAGCAGACGACATTTTAGCAGACGAAAAATTTCCCAGCATGCAAAGGGTTAAAAAGCCTCTGCACTTTGTCTGTAAAGAGCCTTGCCTGATACAATCAGAACCTGTTCAGTGCACATGTATGTACCGTTATCTTAATTGATTCCTGATAGGAGAGCTGTGGCTAATTAGCATTTTGTAATTACCTCCATTGATTTCTGTTAGAAGTCACCCAAGAGGGAAAAATTAATCAGGTACATTGATTTCTTGAAAATTCTGAAGCCTGTTTTAACAAGAGAAGCTCAAGCTCACTTTTTATGCCCCCTTTTTAAAAAAAAGGGGGGGTATATCGTTTTTGGCCTGTATGTCTGTCCGTCATTGTGTGTGTCCGTCTGTCTGTCTTAAAACTTTAACCTAGGGTAAAGTTTTGTCATAACTTTTGCATTATTGATGACAGCATCTTGATACTTGGCATGCATGTGTATCTCGTGGAGCTGCACATTTTGAGTGGTGAAAGGTCAAGGTCATCCTTCAAGGTCAAAGGTAAAAAAAAGAGTCACCGTCAACATTAAATAGTTTTAGGAATAAATCAAATAAGTGACTAAAGCCAGTTTTGCTTAGGCTAGAGAAGATATGGCTTTAATTTAAAGGGCTAATTCTCTTCAAATATGTGATCAACTTTTCCAATCATAATGAATAAAGTGATAATACAATATGTTCCTGTTGAATCTTACATTTATATTCGTGAATTAAGAGTATAATCAATTATTTAAGTCGCAAATACCAAATGATATAATTTTTGTATGATTTTTTTTTTTATTATTATTTTTAATATAAGTGTGTCATGTGTAAGACCCATGTTATTATATCAAAGGTCAAGGTCACACTTAAACATGAAATGTTAAAGTTGTACATTATACAGCTTGCCTGAACTGTAACTAAATAATTTATGACACAATATTAAAATAACTTGCCACAAAATGTTCACCATGTGAAGAAAGCGTGTCACAAGAAAGAAATCTGTCTCTGGCTCATAGGTCAAGGTCATAGTGATTATCAAAGGTCAAATAAGGCATGATATATCTTCTCAAGACTGTAAACTCATCCTTTATCAGACTCTTTTTTAAATTACTTAAAACTAATATTCAGCACGTGGAGATGAGTTGTCACACGCAACACCACACTGTCGTTGGCTGAGTCAAGGTCACACTTAAAGGTCAAATATCGCATGATTCAGCCTGTAAGGACAACAACTTAGTCATCCATCCGGCAATTTTACAATATTTTGCCAAAGATATTCACCATTTGGTTACAACAAATTTCACAACGCCTTTGTCCCTTGCTCAAAGGTCAAGGTCATACTTAAAGGTCGATTGTGAAAATATTGGCATGATAAAGCTTACGCAGACTGTTACTTTGTATCGGCATTAAGTATTGAAAACAAGTTCGTTCAAAGAGTTATTCACGATAAAATTACTCAGTATTTGTGTCAGTCTGATCTAAGATAGGACAATTTCTACAACTTGACATCCTAGTGTTGTTGATTGTAAGAGTATATTTTAAAGGCACTTATTACTTCCTTCCTGGACATGAAAGAACTTACTAATGGTAGTAGTAAGAATATTAAACTTACATAGGAGTCAATTGTATTAACATAAGCTTTTTATTGTGTTTAAAAGTCAGTTGGTTGGAGGTTTAAATATTTGTTAGTGCTTTGTTTTAATCAAGCTATTAGAATAAAAAGGCATTCATTTTATTGTTGTTTTCTTTCTTTTAGTTGTGTTGTTGTTGTTGTTTAAGTGTTCTTTTCCCAACTGAATTGATTTTATTACAATTGCTACATCATTATCAATGTAGAAAAGATGCAATGTCAAATCAAAATGTTTTGTTCCCCTGATTCAACCCCCACTGGCTTGATTTGTACGAAAAATAATGTAAAGTTAACAGTTTGCAACAATTCAATGTGAAAACAGATAACATGTAGTGAGTTAATTACTTAACAAATAGCACAATCAATAGTAAAAGATTAACACTTTAAATATTAACCACAAGTTTTCTTTTCAATTCATGCATTATGAGATTTGGAATACAGTGCAAGCATTTCATTTGGAATTTTAAAACTTTTGTGCTGTTAAAAAACAGTTACTGTTGACACAATTTATAACGAAAAAAGCCAAATCAAATCTCATGTGTTGCTTTAAAACAGCATAATATTATTCAAAAGTGAAAACAGATGAGTTACAATGTTGAATATATGGGGAGCTGAGAGTGACATTACTGTATCTGATGGTGGAATGTTGCACACAATCCTTGATTTAACCCTTTGAGTGCTGGTACCGGATTTTAAAGGCCTTTTCAAACAGTTTGGATCCAGATGAGACGCCACAGAACATGGCGTCTCATCAGGATCCAAACTGTTTGCTATTCTGATAGTGGTCTTTGAAAAAAAGTGAAGGAAATGATGATCTAAGAAATTCAGCAGACGACATTTTAGCAGATGACAAATTTCCCAGCATGCAAAGGGTTAAGAAGTTCTGTGTATTCTACAGTATAGACTCTGGCTGAGCCTTGTTCAGAGAAAACTTGGCTTATTTCATGTGCCTAACTAAACATTCGTCCCTGATAAGCCTGTGCAGTCTCAAACACTTTCCACTGAGACTGGATTTTTGCTAAGAAGAGACTTCCTTTCAATGAAAAATACCATGAATGCAGAAAGTGATGTCCCTGATTAGCCTGTCCGGACTTCACATGCTAATCTGGGAGGACACTTTATGCACATGCATTTAGCCCAGTTTTCCCAGAAATTGGCTCTGGCTTATCAGCCATCCTGAAATATGCCTTCCTGAATAGATAGAAGGAGAATAAACATATCAAGAGTTCATCAATCTACCTCAGATCTTGCATTCTGCCGAAAACAACAAAAAACACAGACTGGTTTCGAGTAGAATATTGTTTGTTTTTGTCGATTCTTCAATGCGGCTTGTTTTTTGACAGACGCCTTGTTTTTGAAAAACAGTGATGTTTTCTGAGAGGATAGTATTGAGTTGTTGATTTTGTGTATGTGTGTATGCAGTAAGTTTCTTCAAAGTTTGGATATTGCTATGGCAAGAAATATGGCAAGAAATTTGCACCATCCTTACCAGGTACTTCCGTTTTTGTTGAAATTATCTAGATAATTGTTATTATTTATGACAAATTCAAACAGTGTTCCTTTGCTTAGAATAGCAGGATGTTCACTTTGTTGATATAAGTTAATGAATGTTAACTATAGCATTCAGTTTCCCCAAACATTCTGTCAAATATTATTGATACAATATTTTGGTAAAACTGGATGAAAATTCTGAAAAAATCACCAAAAAGATGGCATTCCCAGTTGGTTAAGATTCCTTCAAAGCACATGTTTTTAAGTGGCTATTTTAATGAAGAAATGTTTCCAACTTATTAGAGCCCAACAATTGATTTGGGAATTTTGCTAATGGTGCAAACATCAGATAACGTTTTTTGGACATCCTGCCGGGTTTATCAGCCTTCTTTACTCATATGATGATTGTTTTGGCTTTCAGAAAACAGTATGGGAGTGATATGGCACGCTTAAAACATCAATTTGCCTGAATCCAAACCTGATGTGACCATGATATTTTGTCCTATTTCAGAGTTCGCGGTACCGCTTTGGTTCCACGTCTGATGTGCCGAGCCGACCCAGCTCTTATGTGGATTACGGTTCCTCTAGTCGCTCCACACCATCCCTGGACAAGGACTATAAAAAGGTATTGACAGATTTTTAGGAAACTTTGTGTTAAAATAAAAATTAAAATGTGCAGAGGTCATTATTCTGACCAGTTCAAGGTCACACTTGAAGGTAAAAAATGTGAGCCCCCATTTCGCTCTTGGAAAATGGGGCTTAATGCATGTGCGTAAAGTGTTGTCCCAGATAAGCCTGTTCAGTAAACACAGGCTAATCAGGGTCGACACTTTCCGCCTATACTGGAATTTTGTTTAGAAGAGACTTCCTTTCAACAAAAAATTCCCTATAAATTCCATAAAAGATATTGACAGACTGTCATGAAATATTTAATACATGTGCAGAAGTCATTATTCACACTTAAAAGTCAAAGGTTTGAGCCCCCATTTTCATGTCTGACTGTTACCTCTTTGCAAGAGGATGAGAAACAAAAGAAGAGAGTTTCGTCCTTGATAAGCCTGTGTGGACTGCACAGGCTAATCTGGGACGACACTTAACGCACATGCATTAAACCCCGTTTTCCCAGAGCAAGGCTCAGTTTCATGCCTGACCATGTTACCAATTTCCAGCTGTAAGAGGATGAGAAACAAGACAAGGAGTGGTTACAGCAGAAAGTGTTGTCCCTGATTAGCCTGTGCGGTCTGCAGAGGCTTATCTGGGACGACACTTTACGCACATGCATTAAGCCTGTTACGTATGTTTCCAGCTGTATGAGGATGAGAAGCAAGACAAGGAGCGGGTACAGCGAGAGCTCGAGCAGTGCAAGAAGGAGCTCCGGGAGGCCAAGGTGGAGCTGGAGAAACAGATGAAGAAACAGGAGTCTACACGGGTCGCTGAAACCAACGACAAACGGGTATGTCAGGGGGGTCCTTTAATCCTTAGCAGAAGGGGCTGTTTCCTAATTATCTTTGGGAGAAGGGGCCGTAGTCCTATAAATCTTGGAGAAAGATACAAAAGCCTTAGGATTCTCCAGGGTAGCAGCCATTGCCTTATAAGCCTCCAGTGAAGGAATCGTAGCCTTATAAGTCTCCGGTCTCGAAGAAGTGGCCCTACCTAGCTTTTTAAGCCTCAGGTGAAGAAAAGCGTTTTAGTCTTATATTCTAGGGCCATGGGTCCTTGCCTTTAAAGTTTCAGGTAAAGGGGCCATAGCATTACATGCCTCATTGAAAGGGTCCCTAACCTTATTAGACTCAAGTGAAGGGTCCTTAGCCTGAAAAGCCTCATGGGAAGAAGCCATAGCCTGATAAGCCCCTGGAGAAGGGGCACTAGCCTTATATGACTCTGTGGACTGACCATATCCTTACAAGCCTCAGGGGAGGGGCACTTAAGTGGTGTCACTTGTATTAGGCAGAAGTGATTTGAGTCGGTCTACATGGTTTATGAGGGCAGAAGCATAGTGTATGGAATTAAGAACAGCTGCCTGGTAAAAACCCTGGGGCCGTATTCCAGTAGCTTCTTAAGTTTTCACTGAAGTTTAAGAAATTTCTTAAATAAATATCTTAAGTTAAATTTGAAATGTCAAAAACAAAACATGAGACGTTTAGTATTTCTCTTTAAGAAATTCCTTTAAGAGTTTAAGGAAGTTAACTCAATTTTAAATATATGAGAAAAAATACACCGAGTTAAGAAATTTATTAAGTTTATGAAGGTACCTGAATTTAACATAAGTGAAATCTTATGTTTCAAGAAAAAATGGCGGAGATAAGAAAAAATATTGCGCAATATTTCAACTTTAGTTATTTTTTTAACTTGAGAAGCTACTGGAATACGTCCCCAGTGCTAGTGTTCCGGTAGTTGTGGGTTCAGGCCCTGCACTGGGGGCACTTTTCTTCCGAGGTTAACTTTCATTTTTTTCAACTGATCTTTTTCTTTATGTGGAAGATCACTTCACTCAAGACCATGCTATTCTGTTGCAGGAACGAAGGGCATTAGAGCGAAAGCTGTCTGAAATGGAAGAGGAAATGAAGGTAATCATTCTGTATAGATGCTGATGCTGCTTATGTGTGTGTATGTGTGGGGGTCGAAATACTTGAGTTAAATCCATTTTTGTATCTATAAAGCATTAAGCGAAAAGAAAATGTGTTAGTTTTGGTAAATTAATTAATACATTATTGATTTTTATCTACCCTTGATCATAGTTTAATCAGGTCAGTTGCTATTTGGGTTTTTACATATTGTTTAATTTTCTTAATTAATTACAAATTGTATCAATAATTGAAACAAACTCTAGGATATACATGGTATATTACAGCAAGTAGAGAAACTTAAGGCAGAAAATGCCAAACTAAAGGAGGAGAATCGTGCTCTGACTCGTGTGGTAGCCAAGCTTTCTAAATAGGTAACTGTATGATGGGAACCAAGCTGTCCAATGGCTGAGGTCTGGTACCCTGCCGGCAAAACTGGGCCTAATGCATGTTTGTTAAGTGTCATCCCAGATTAGCCTGTGCAGTCTGCACAGGCTAATCAGGGACAACACTTTTCCGCCTAAACTGGGTTTTGGTTGAGAAGAGATCTACTTTAATCCTAAAGTGTTGTCACTGATTGCAGTTCACACATGCAATCTGCGATGACACTATGCACATGCATTAAGCCCAGTTTTCCCAGAGCCAGGTTCGGCTGATCATTACTGGGGAAATCTGAGTCATTTCCTGTTTGCAGTTTGACCAAGAGAGTCTTTTGGGAAATTGATAATTTTAAAATCTCTGACATTTGACATTTGGTGTTTAATCATGAAGTGAACAGTCAGTCTTTGGAAGTCTTTAATGGGAAATCTAATTGATTGAAAATAGCAGTTTGAAAAACAGCCAGATTTCTAATAAATAGAAAGATAATACAAGGCTTGCGCTTTGATAGTGAGACATAGAACATTTATATCGGGCGAGCAATATATTAAATAATTAAGTAATGTACAGATTGGTCATTCCTGGGGGTTAGCTTGTGCGCTTAGATTGTTGATTAAATTGCATTCTTCTATGGCAAAGAGATGGTATGACAAAAAGTACAGCATTTAACCCTTTGAGCGCTGGAACCGGATTTTGAAGGCCTTTGCAAACAGTTTGGATCCAGATGAGACACCACAGAACGTGGCGTCTCATCAGGATCCAAACTGTTTGCTATTCTGATAGTATTCTTTGTTAAAAAATCGAAGAAAATGCTAATTTTAGAAATTTAGCAGACAACATTTTAGCAGACGACAAATTTCCCAGCATGCAAAGGGTTAAAAAATATCTGTTACATCATACCACAAGGCTTGCACACCATTACTGTGATTCATATTACATCAAGTCGGTCAACGTACTTCACAAAACAGACACACAAATTCAGCTTAAAAAGATAATATATGACATTCCTGTCCAGGATTTGAATATCTAGCCTTTAAAGTTGCACGAAAATCACTCTAAAAAAAAAATCAATTCATTCTGATGTATTTATTGATGTTGTTTTCAACAGGAACAGAGTTCTGCTCAAAATAAGTATCAGGGGCAGGGAATTGAATATTATTGCAAATAAATTTTTTAAATTCCACATATAATTATTTCTTTGTTCAATAGCAATATTTCCTTGAGTAAATATAATCGCTGCAAAAAACTCCTACAACTATCTGATATTCAAAAGGTTGACTATTCCATTTTTCATCAGTCTAACCAAGGGACATTTCTTTGGGAAAGCCTTGAGAAAATTCTGAATAACAAGCACTGCATAAAAGGAGCAAAGTAGAAGCAAAACAACTCATAGATATGAGCAGCACTCTGGGAAAACCCTTTGCATGCTGGGAAATTTGTCGTCTGCTAAAATGTTGTCTGCTGAATTTCTAAAATCAGCATTTTCTTCGATTTTTTTTCAAAGAATACTATCAGAATAGCAAACAGTTTGGATCCTGATGAGACGCCACGTTCTGTGGCGTCTCATCTGGATCCAAACTGTTTGCAAAGGCCTTCAAAATCCGGTTCCAGTGCTCAAAGGGTTAAAGGGTATTTATGGAAAATTAGGAATGATGCAAGGAGGATGGAGTGAGCACACAATACATTACAAGGCATTGAATTTTTGCAGTAATATTTTCAGTTGTTACAGAGTGAAAATTCCTGTCAATTGTTAATCTGGAAATCTCGGCAAACAAAATTTTAGAGAGGGTATGTTGGAATCAGTTGATGGGTCATTTGGCATATAATATAAGAAGTTTGTGGAACAAAGTGTTTCAACATTTCTCAAGAGATTAATTAAAAACTTCCAATGTGTCATCACCATGAGGTTTAGGTGTGCAGAACAATTTGTTCATTCCCAAAGATGCACACATTTGAGTTATTTTCCCTTGAACATACATGTAGCTGCTAAAGCGGTCCCGGGTTTTTGAGTCAATTTGTATTGAAGCTCTAGTTGGTATTGCGCCATGACCATCAGGATTATCAAAGGTACCAGACCAGGAATTGGTAACAGCTTAATGGTTCCATCTTGCATGTCGGGCGCTGAAACGTTTGATCTGGGAATGAGTTACAATGGACTTACAGCATTATCCCCTTCACGGTTGTCTTGAGGATTGCAGCATGCCCGTGTCATGTTGTCTGGTTAGGATGGCATTCAGGAATGCAATTAACAGTTGGACAGGAATGTTGGTTTTGTAGTGACAGACATGCTGGTTCTCATAAATGAGCCATGCTCTGGAACAAGGGGGCTTAATGCATTTGCGTAAAGTGTTGTCGCAGAGTAGCACGTGCGGTCCGGACAGGCTAATCAGGGACAATGCTCTACCTAAACTGGATTTTCACTAAAAAAAAGAATTCCTTTGAACACAAAATTCCATAAAAGCAAAAAGTGTTGTACTCTGATTAGTCTGTGTGGACTGCATAGACTAATATGGTATGTCACTTTACGCACATGCATTAAACCCTGTTTTCCCAAAGGGAGGCTTAAAAAGATTGCATGTTGGATATCGGCATGCAAATCCTGATCTGTCACATAGTAATTCTGACTATGCTTTCAGTTGACACTTTGACCATGGCGTACAATTAGGATTTTGCACATTTAGCCAATTCAATATGAAGTTATCACATGTTTGTATTTTTTTCATTAACAAATTTGTTTTGCCCAAATGTATTCGTCATCCATGCGTGTGTTGGTCTGACATTGTAAATTTGGTTTTCCAAGTGGAATAACTTAATCTGAATGTCTCAATTTCAGTTTGTTGTACCAAAATTAGATCACTTGTACTTTACAAAGTTGAATAATCAGCTTAAGAATTAGTTTTATACTGATAATCCCAACCACAAATTGAATAAGAAGTCGATAACACCCCGCTTAACAACAAACATGACGTCATTCATGTCTTTTTGTTTTTATGCCCTCGGTACGGCATATAGCAGTTGAACTGTCCGTCTGTCTGTCCGTCCGTCCGAAAACTTTAACATTGGTCATAACTTTTGCAGTATTTAAGATAGCAACTTGATATTTGGCAAGCATGTGTATCTCATGGAGCTGCACATTTTGAGTGGTGAAAAGTCAAGGTCAAGGTCATCCTTCAAGGTCAATGGTAAAAAAAAAATCAAAGCGGCGCAGAAGCAGGGCAACAGATAAGGTTCGTTTTATCGTTTTTACGATTTGTATTTGACAGAAAACGAATTGAAATTAAAAATCAATCGTACAGAAAACGATTATGAAAATGGAAAACGAATTGAAATAGATTCTTCGTCGTTTAAGTTGTTCCGTTTTCTGCCGTACCGCGTTTAATTATAATTAGTGTATTGTAACCTTTAGTGCGACCGAAATATTTTCAGTTAGTTTATATAGACACCGTTTTGGGCCGGTGTCAATATAAAAAGTTACTTCCACCGAAATAAGTTGGGGAAAATGTTCTCTGTTAAACACGGACGGGTTAGGAAACTTTCATAAACGGCGTGCACGCCCAATATTTTACAATTCGTAACGAGACCCACACTGTCGGGAAAAGACATTGTGAAGACTATACTATCAGATTTAGTAGCGCAGGTGGTGACAGATTCTAAAATATTCGACTCAAAACACCGCTGCGATTCCGTGTCTCAAAAACTCATAACATCGTGATTTCCACTGGCTTGTCATTGATGGCGAGGGTTTGGAAATGTGAGTATGCTCTGAGACTGAAAGGCAGGAGTCTTGAAACTGGTTCAAACAAAATGACTCCATCATCCATTTGTTTATATACAATTAATTCTTATATTTACAAACAACCATTGTAACTGTTAATTTATAATGACTTAATTGGAATAAGAATGGCTGAGAATTATCAATATCCAAAAATGAAGCGCTACTCTGATCCAGAAATATATGTACGTTTTGATCAAATTGTAAAAAAACTAATTGACAAATAGCTTTGAGGGAAAAAACTAATTGTTACAAAAAGCTTGCAGTGAAAACTAATTGACCCAAAATCTTATCTGTTGCCCTGCAGTAGGGGGCATTGTGTTTCTCACAAACACATCTCTTGTTCTTCATGATTGGAACTTAAGAAAATATTCTTACCCCACCCACTTGCAACTACTCCATGCACACCCAAACACCCACTTTCACCTTCTCCAGATACTTTGCAGGAATTGCTTTGCCAAAAGTTACCTATTAATAGTAGATTATAGATAGACCAATGGCATTTTTATGTCACAACACATCCCTTGTACTGTCCCTTCTCACAAACAAGAATGTGGAACTCCGTTGAAACATCACCAAGTTTCTCATCAAATCCAAGACCTAACAGTTTCATGGAAATTATATAGCATATTGGTTATCCTTAAAAAGCTTCTTGTATTGTCCTTTGTTCTGACACACAAATGGTGTGTACCTCAGCTGAAAAATCTGCAATTTGCTGAGTTTGTAATTTTTGCAATTTTCTGAAAGAATTGTCATGTTTTCCATAATAGCTCAGTTTTTTCCCCAAAAGACAAAAATTGATGTGATTTGTGGAATGAAAACCAATTGTTGGTGTTTTTGTTGTTCTGTTGTTGCCAGGGCCGTCGATCTCCGTTTTTTGGGGCCGAATATCGGCCCCGTCCCCCATCAAAAAAGTATACTTTTTTCGCCCTTTTTTTTCAAAGAAGTGTCTCATGATTATTTATCTCAATTTTAAAGTACATCTATTCAAATATACTTAATTATGAAAAAAAGCAATGAATATAGTTCAATCAGTACAAATGTAGTAATAAGAGAGTAAGTAAAAAAAATCCCCATAATAGGGAAACGCCGCGAAAATTCCCTCTCATGAGCCCATGATGAGGGCCCCTTCCCCTGATTGACAGAGACGGCCCTGGTTGCTGTTTGTTATTGAAGAAGATGGTAATGCTGTTTTATAGAGGCTGCATGCCATAGTGGTGATGAAGCCCAATTAATGTTGTTGATATTGTTTGTTGTTGTTGTTGCTGCTGCTAGTATGTTGCCACAATGCAAAACCCTCCTCTTGTCATTGTTCTAAACAACAACTTAAATGATAACCCAGTGACCTAGAAAGCTTGGCAGTCACCCGAGCAACAGAGTCTACTGTTGTCATGGAGACAAGAGTTGCCATAGTAACCAACATATGTTTAGCAACTGCTGTTGTTATCCTAAAATAGATATGTCTAAGTGCACTTGCTTATTTCAGTAATTTATGTCCTAACTGTCTGGCAAACTTAAATCGCTCAAATCGCTTTCCATTGTTGAGTTTTTTTTGTAAGTTTGTGTAAAACAACAGCATTCTTCTGTTGTTATTAAAGGACTTTAATGTCTAGGTGATTTCAAAACAACGCAGAATATTGAAAAGATTCACATTTGACCATATTTTTTTTTACTGTACAAAAACTTCAACACAAATTTTTTGAAGGTAAATGACAATTTAATTTTGTGTCATGTGTCTGACAGGGTTCGTCATGCAAATAAAAATAAAGCTATGGTATAGTAAAAACTTATTGTACTGTCTTTCATTCTTGGTCTTATTGTGTTTTTTATGTTTTCTAGAAAATGGAACAGTTAAAGGAGGACAACAGAAGATTGCGCGAAGAAAATGGAGCACTTATACGTGTTATAAGTAAACTATCAAAATAGTCAAGACTGGTAACTTTAGAGTCAAGTATTTTAAATTATAATATAAACTTTGGACGGTACTGCCTTAAATCTTGCATTTTTGTGGCTGAGAGAAGCTAATCATCTATTAGATATTTATTATGTTATTGAACAATTTATGTCTACCATGGTCAACATGTACATGGCAAAACGGTTAAAATGAACGGAATCACCATGGTGAAGGAACAAGAAACTTGGCGTAATAGAAACATAGTTGTCATGGAAACTTAGTTGTCATGGACTCAGCCTGCAAGGTGGATGGTGGAATTAATTATGTTGCCATGGCAGCATTTTACAAGTGCAATTCTGGCTAGGTTAGCTCTATGTGATACTATGATTCAGGATGCGGCTCATTCGTGGATTAGTTCGCTAGCGGAGGGAGACCCGTTGCTATGCAATTATTAAGTTGCTAAGGGAGGTAGTTTCGGTTACTATGGAAATGATTTAGTTACACCAAGAAAGGTTTGTTTGGTTGCTATATTAATGGCATTACTAGTAATGAACATGTAGTTGATAAATCATAACACTATCTGTTAATGTTTGCATTTGTTCTGTGGAACGTTCTCCTCCGATAAAAATGTTAACCCTCCCTATCCATACTGAGTTTTTCCTTTTCGAATATTATAACTTCAAATTTTTGCATTTGTTACGAGTGTACTAACAGTGCAAGAATTTTGGGACAAAAAAATATATATTTCAGACAATATTTTGATACATTTATTGTTATTTCTATTTATTGGATTGTTTAATTGCTTTAAATAACAATATCTTGCCATTTGAATATATTTTAACGTGAACTATTACATTTGGATCAAACTTTGATTTCCAGATAAGACAGTTTTCTGTTTTTGAATACTTGTAATGCATATATTCTGTCCTCACATTAAAGTTATAGAACATTTAACAGTTAATTCACAGTATGACTGCTTTAAGGACAAATCAAATGACTATTTTAAGAATATTTTTGCTTGATGAGATGGATGCTTTACAAAGTTTGTTAACCAATATCATTCTCTGCACTATGTCTGAAGTTAACCAGTGTTGAATAAGGATTGCTAAACTGTAACATGTGTTTCCCCTTATTAAATTTTAGCATAAACAATTTAAAATGTTTTGTTCCCGTACTCTTGTCAGCTGTTACGGTCAAACTGTTAATTAAAATAGATACACCTGTGAGTTCCTCTATACTGTTATTTAAATCCAGATGAACAACAGTTTGGAACACTATTGAGCTGCATTCTGGGAAAACTGGGCTTAATTTAAGCATAAAGTATTGTCCAAGATTAGCCTGTGCAGTTCGCACAGGCTAATCAGGGATGATACTTTCCCCTTTAATGGAATTTTTTGTTTAAAGGAAGTCTCTTCTTTAAGAGTCAGTTTAGGCGGAAAGTGACATTTTGTTATATAGTCCATATCCAAGGAATGTCTTAATTTAATATTTTATAATTAACATTTTCTAATGTTTTCTTTTATTTGTAAAAAAATGAATTAAACTTCAAAAGAAATAGACAGCAGATATTTTTTCGAAGCTTGTGTCTCATTATAATAAGAGAAATGGAACACATTTATATTTGTGTCAGCCTATATAATGGCTATGGTTAATTTATGTTCCACACCCCGAAATTATAATGTTAATTCCGTAGATTATTTACTTGTAAACAATGTTGTAGCCCACTTTACGTAAGATGTCCTGTGTTTCTGTGTAATTTTTGTAGATATCTGACCGTATCATAGCTATAAATAGAATGTTGTCAGCCATTTCCTTTCCTAAGGTTTGGTCAAAGCTGATTGGCTAATTAGTTTGTTGTTGTTGTTGTTGTTATTCAGAACTTTTGGTCACATGACACAGTGACTCATCTCATTTGCATATCAGCATGTACCTTTTATTGATTTTCATCTATTGGTATATCGAAAAAGAATTAAACTTGTAAAGACATTAATTAAATGACCTTTTTTTGATTATGTTTAATTACTTTTATACAATCTAAATGTACACTGATAGTTTAATTACAAATTATTATTTTGGTTAAACAAATATTTTATAGAACAATGTTGGTACTACCACGCACCTGTTGTGTGTGCGATACGAATGTTAAAAGATTTAAACCGCAAAAAAGAGTGATTTTGTCAGATTCCAGTTTAATACTATGAACATTTTGTATGCCATTTGCTATTATGAGTGCCCTCGAATTTACTCGACTTCTGGTGCTATTTGGATTGTTATTGTACCGTTTGTTATTTAACATGTACTACAATATTTATTTGAAGGGAAAACAAATTGACGATGTTGTTTCCTGCCCTTAATATGACAACTTTTAAGATTATTTTGACATGTTTTCGTACTTGTTTTAAAATTCTCTTTCCATCCATCCTCTGTGCCTTGACTACTAATTTATTCATTGTATCTCTTACACTGTCACTTTTTCTCAATTTTAGATATTACATGTACTTCAGTTCTTCTTTTTTGTGTGTGTTTTTTTTCTCAAGAATGACACATTGAGTTCGCTTAGAAATTTAGGAAGTTATTCACATAATATCACGTACCTGGTACTTTGAATGTATGCAATGAGATTAATATTTATCATGTAAAATAAATATCATATTAGGAATTGTAAATAATTGTGCACTCTTTGCACTGTTATGGAATGTTTGTAAATATATAATCATGTTTAGTGTTATTTTCAATTTCTAGCCCTTGTAAATATCTGTGAATAACCCATGTATTCCCAGTCTTCAAGCTAAATATGGTTGCAGAAAAAACCAGTGTCAGAAGTTTGCTGTTATTGTGTGCCTATTGTTGATATAGTTGTTTTATCAAAGGGAGGGAACTATAACAGGATTTTGATCTCAGTGGTTACTTTCTCGATAAAGAAATTGAAAGATAGCCCTGTCATGTTTGATTTATCTTAGAAAATGACTTTTCCATTGACATGTTTTGGCCCTATGGCAATATTTCTTAAATGGGGAAATCTATAACCCAATAATGATTAGCATGCCTAGTTGAATTTCTGAAAAGTGTATACAGTATGAATATAATTTTGATGATGATGTGTTAGATGATTTCCAGTAGTAGAAGAAACTAGCATGTAACTTCTTTGAAATTTCATCATTCATAAGGAATTATTTGTAATCCCCCGCTGAAAGAGTGGTTATAGTAATACTCTTAGTATGTCCGTCAGTCTGTTGGTAACACTTTCTTTTTCACTCCGTATCTCATATACCTTTGACAGATGTTCATGAAACTTCCCTTAAATAATAAGGGCATTGAGACAGTGTGCAGTTATGCCAGTTCAAGGTCAAATTCTAGGTCAATATTGTAATTCAATGTCAAAGGTTTAAGCATTGATTGTCGTGTCTGTTCCATATCTACTACACCCTTTGGAGCATTTTCATTAAACTTGGCTAAAAAAAGATATAAAATTGACACCAAACAGTTTATTTTATTTATGTTTTGGCATAAAACAATGCTTTGGCCATGGTGGCCCCAATAAGGTTTGTTATTATCAACAGGAACAAGTGTACTGTAAGTAACACTTAAATGAAGGACTGAATGTGCAACTAGTTAGCAAGATAAGAAAAGTTAAAAAGAACATATCTTTATTTACTTTCAGCCTTTGTCTGTTATATCTACTTATACACATGTCTGATTT
>VMBQ01000855.1:0-19249 GCA_007657795.1 Dreissena rostriformis | reverse complement strand
CCCCCCCCCCCCCATCTTTGTTAGTTGAGAGCCCAGTTTAAACTCATGCAGATGTCAGTGAACGTATATTATGTTCTTATACATCTGTTGTTTTCTTGAAGCCCAAGCTTAAATTGCTGGTTGTTTGAGCATTTGAGGAGCAAACATTGTCATTTAAATTATAATTATTTTGAATAACATTAATTTCATGACTTCGTTTCTCCCGCCATTCGGTGACATGTTGGACCCAATGTCTGCTTAAAAATCCAAAAATTTGAGCTTGCTCTCGAAAACGATGGATTGATTTGAATCAAGAATGTATGTTGATGTTTTAATGAATAGGGAATCTAGCCAGTTGGCAACCCTTGACCTTTCCAGGAGGTCAGTGTCACAGTTACTATAGTAACTGTGACCTGGGGTCATTTGAAGGTCGAGGGGAGGAGCTTGTGCTGGTGACATGTTGGACCAGCGCCTGGCTACATTCCACTATATCATGAAACATTGTGTCACCCTTATTTCTCTATTCAGTCTCTGTGAAACCAAAAATTTACCAGGGTTTGTTTTTTTTGTCATGTCTTTGTGAAGTGGACTTTTGCCCCTCAATTTGTAAAAACAAATAGTCCCAAAGTTTTCAAAATTGTGACGAAATGAGTCGGAAAGGTTTTTAAATTGTGAAAATTTTTTAGTCGCAAACTTATCAAAATGGTGAAAAAGGCCCATTCTCTAATAATAAAAAAACCTGTGTACATGTCACAAAAATGTGTCCTATAATGTTGGAATCTTGACAAATATTTGATAATTCAGACACTCATGTTTGTAAACTTGACAGATTTTGTGTAAAACATTGCCTTAATGTTTTGTCAAATATTTTTATGTTTTGTAAGCTTTGTGGGACAGGTTTTGCTGAGACTGCGTTATTGCCCAGATACAAATACCCTTTGATATAACAACTTTTTCTTTACAGTTTTTTCTAATATTATAACAATATGTCATATCAGTTTGTTGTTTTGTTGTTGTTGTTCTTTTTGTAGCTTTTAGGTTTACACCAATGATGCTTTTGAAATAATTTACTCGTTAAAGCACAGTAGTGCAAGAGCAGAAAAACAAATAGTTTGGCTTTTGGTGGAAAACATTGTTTTCTGGCACAGTTTGATAATGTAAATTTAGCAAGTACTTGTTGTTTTCCTCTAAAGGCATCAGTACATGATGTGTCATGATAAAAACTTACTTGGTTCCAGTATGGCAAATTGTTTGCCATTTTGTACATTTATAAGATGTGAAGCTGCAAGTTGTCTAGTCAGTGTTGGTTTTACTCGGTGGGGAGTTAGGATGGTAAACATTTGTAGTAGCTTAACTTTTGCAAACTCAAATCTGTAAAACAATGTATATGATACCCTTTACAATTGCTACTTTAAGATTGGAAGTATCTTGTAGTTTGTAAAATGTGGTATAGGTTTTTTTAGTGTCTAACTACTGCTTAGGTAGCAAAGTTTTTAACCCTTTGAGCGCTGGAACCGGATTTTGAAGGCCTTTGCAAACAGTTTGGATCCAGATGAGACGCCACAGAACGTGGCGTCTCATCAGGATCCAAACTGTTTGCTATTCTGATAGTATTCTTTGAAAAAAATCAAAGAAAATGCTAATTTTAGAAATTCAGCAGACGACATTTTAGCAGACGACAAATTACCCAGCATGCAAAGGGTTAATTATTTGATCTAAAAGGTCAATCTCATTATTTTTTTTGCTGCTTATGCTGCATTATACAAGGGTGTGATTTTGACGTGAATAGGCTCTGGGGTCATTTGTTAAAATTCAAAATGGGGGGCGTTGCGTTGGCATATTTAATAAGCTGCCTGAAAATCATAGTTTGAAACATGCCCATGTTACATTGGAAGCATTTTATTTGTATATTGCACTAGTAGCTATTTTGAAACGAGCGATGCCATTGGGTATCTTTGTCAAATCAAAATTGGTCTTTGAAAATTTCTTGGGTATTTCTGTGCTTCTTCGTTTTTAAATTGTGCAGTTCTGAAGAAAATTTAGAGTATTTAAATAAGCAATAACTGTCACCACATCTTGGTAATTGACATTGACAAATCATGGAAAAAACAAATTTAAATGGGAAAATCTAGAAATATTTGTGGTGATGAATTTAAATCAGGTAAAGGAAGATCTTCTGTCCTCATAGTGCTAAGTGTCATCCATTTAGATTAAGCAAAATATCTTTAAATGTCAATGTTTTATAAGCTGCATTTTATGTAGCTTTTTCTTGAATTGTGGAGAACATATTGTTTGTCTTAATTACAATCAATACTATTACATTTGCATCCTTAGTATGTGAAGTAAAAAGATTTTTAGAAATAAATCTTGTTAAGTTTAATAAGGTGCTTTTGTATGTTTGTTTCAAGAGATTTTTCTCGCCATTTGCACATCTAATTGTCCAAAATCAGTAAACAGAATGTTCCTCCCCTTTTGACTTGACCTTAATCACACCCCTGTTTATAATGCCTAAAAACTCATCTCAAAATCAAAAGTAATGGCATTAAGCTTATAGCTATTCTTTGAGTGTTTATGTTAGGTTTAATTACGAATATAGACCTTATCTTCATAATGCCAACTGAAAGGTTACCAGTCGTTAGTCAAATAGAGCCAGTATTTTGCTTATCAGTCATGTGTACATAATTCTAGATAGGTAGTCATGGTAGTTATTTGTAGGCTAGGAAGTAGTGTACAAAATGGAACGAAACAAAATATAAGAGCCTCGCTCTGGGAAAACCAGGCTTAATGCATGTGCATAAAGTGTCGTCCCAGATTAGCCTGTGCAGTTTTCACAGGCTTATCAGGGACGACACTTTCCTCTTGAATTGTATTTTTCGTGTAAAGGGAGCGAAAATCCAGTTCAGGCAGAAAGTGTCGTCCCTGATAAGCCTGTGCGGACTGCACAGGTTAATCTGGGACGAGACCTTATGCACATGCATTAAGCCCAGTTTTCCCAGACGGCGGGTCATATAAACATGTTAGTGTTTGAATACAAAAGAACAGTACTATGTGTTTTGGTGTAAATGCACATGGAAGTGCTATTAATTGTAGTTCTTGTTGTATGTTGGCATGAAATGTGCTCTGCGAATCTGACAAAATCATTCTAGATTAGACACTTTTTATTTTTGAATTAGTGCATGTTTTTTGAAGACTGTGTTTTTGACTTTGAATTAATTTTGTCTGTATATTCAATTGTTGTTTTATAAGTATTCATATGAGCTGAGTTGTTGTATGCAAATGAGATGGGGTCAGTGTGTCACTGTTATTTGTAATGTTGTCATATCAAACCAAAATACAACATGTACTTTAGTTTGTACATAACTCTTTTTGACATTGATCTGTGTATTATATAACTATTATTATTATAATTATTATCATGTAGCAAATTAGAAATTAGTTATCCACACTACTGAAGAAAATAAAACCTGTTTTGCATTAGCTGTGAAATATTGTTGTTATTGTGTACCCCTAAATTGGCCAGGAGCGCATCTTGCTATACATCGGAAGACAAATTTAAATATTGAATCTTTTAGTCGTTCTCTGGGGGAAAAAAACCGGCTTACGCACATGCATAAAGTTAGGTCAGATGGATACAGATTAGCCTGTGTAGTCTGCATAGGCTAATCATAGACAACACAACTCGCTCTCATGGACATTTTGGTTTAACCCTTTGCATGCTGGGAAATTTGTCGTCTGCTAAAATGTTGTCTGCTAAATTTCTAAAATTAGCATTTTCTTCGATTTTTTTTCAAAGAATACTATCAGAATAGCAAACAGTTTGGATCCAGATGAGACGCCACGTTCTGTGGCGTCTCATCTGGATCCAAACTGTTTGCAAAGGCCTTCAAAATCCGGTTCCAGCACTCAAAGGGTTAAAGGAAGTCTATTCTAAGCTAAAATCCTGCCTAGGCTGAAAGTGTCTTCCCAATGATATCTTACTGTCAATTAGGTCAAATGATTCCTCACTGTCATTTAGAACAATCAACATAACAATACCTCGGCCCAGGCCTAACTCAAATTATTGAGCAGATACCTTTTTTTTATTTTTAATAAAAGTGACCTTGATCTTTCAAGTCCAAAATACAATCCCAAGCTAGGACTTCATGCAGGATTGCTTTATCCAAAATTTCATCAAGATCGGTCAAATAAACTTAATTAAGTGACCTGATACCACCCATTTGCCATTTTTCCATTTTAAGCAACAGTGACCTTGACCCAACTGGCCCGAAATGCAATCTTAAGAAAGGTCTATATATATGCTACCTACACACACAATTTCAGTTCTGCACCCCTATCCAAACTCAAGTTGTTAAGCAGAAACCGTTTTTCTATTTTTGGTACCAATGACCTTGACCTCCAAACACAAGCCCAAGCTAGGTCTCAATAAAGCTTGCATTTTCAAGTTTCAATAAGATTGGTCAATGCAACTAATGATATTGACTGGAAACGATCTGTTTGACACCGGGCGCTAAGCGGCCCGCCACCATACCCAAATATAATTACCAGAGGACGTTCAGCTTTGTTTAAAACTTGGTTATTTATTTGTTTCATATTTCCGTATTAAACAATTTAGCAATCCATCAGGCATCAACCCGAAACTTCCTTCAAATCCTCACAGAAACAAGGAGGTTGAGCGATCTTTTTTGCTATAAAAACAACGTAACTTACAGAGGGTGACAGCAAGGAATCATTGGACCGGACGACTTGGCAGTATAGATTGATTAGGGGAAAAAATATAATACCCTCGTGACATGTATTGCGAAAAGTGAGTTGCACGTTCTAGAGAACATGCACGGGAAACGACTGTTGAGCTGCACTACTAAATTAGCATCTTGCCACTTGTCAATCAAACTCGTATCTCTTATCTAAATATCGATCGACCAATTATTGATCGATAAATCTGGGAGCCAGTCCGCCATTTTCATCGACAAGCTGAATGTCGACGTTTTTTTCAACGAAGTTCGTTTATCTTTTTTTGAGAAAACGTAAAGAAAATATGGTTTAACGGTGTCAATGGGGTGTATTCAACTCAAACTACCGGTATTCAAAATTATTAGTTGGAGGCGTTAACTTGATACCATCTTCAAAGCCGAAACGTGTTCAAGTGCGAGTGGTAGCTTTCATATGTATAATAACTTACCGGAATCCCGTTATAAAAAGTTAATTTATTTCAGAAATGACCAGACTTATGTTTTGTGTAGCACTTTCCATTATAAACATCGATGAATGTAATATATATGTAATAACATGTGGCATTTGTGGTGCCCGCTCTGCATAACTTACGGAAATCCCCTTTATAACTTGCTATTTTTTGTCGGAAATAAGTGAACATAATATTGTAAGAAATATTTTAAGAAATAACATCGATGAATGCGATTGTAGAGGTGTTATTTATTACTTATACCACCATTATTCGTAGTAACTTGGGGATGGCAATCGTCTGATAGTGTAAGATTCAATATGAAGCTTTACCGAAATCCCTGTTATAGAACGTTAATTTGTTTAAAAAAATAACTACCAAACTGATTTGTTGTGTTGCACTATCCATGATAACGATTGATAAATGTCTTATAAGCAATGTTTCATATTATTAATATCCCTTTATATGTAATAACATTCGCGAGTTCAGTACCCGATTGTTGTCCCAAATGAAAAAATACCAATAGTAAATCGCTATTCCGTATCTGATATTTGTGAAAACAATGTTTTGTTAATATTTCCGTAAAGATCATCGGTGAAAACTGTTGTAGAAGTGTTATTTATTACTTATACCACCATCACAAATGGTAACGTGAGGAGACTAGGTACCCGCGCAAGCGTCTGAGAGCGTTTTTAACCCATTTATGCCTAGTGGACTCTCCCATCCTTCTAAATTGGATCAATTTATTTTGAAAATTAGGGATGTCTAGTATGTTTATTTCTATATTTAGAATATTTCTTATAGAAATTCCTTTAAGCAAACAGCGCAGATAAAACAAGTCATCAAAATCATGTGGAGTATCGCATAATCTATGAGTCTTTACGCCACTAAGGCGTCCGCGAGGTCACCTGAGTAAGTGAGCGGACGATCGCTATGTTAATTATTCAAGGACAATAATTAATCGGCTGCCCGGATAGACATGACGATCTTGAACGGTAATATATGTACGTTCCCAATGCGACTGAAACCAGAGTATATGTATTTGTATAGAGCTCGCAAGTCACATAAAAACAAAAATGCACGTCAATACACATATTTCTTATAACATTGTATTCATTAATATGTTTACGAGAACTAACATAGATATCGTAAAACTACCCAACAAACAGTGGAAACAGAGAACCCCTCCTGTTCGCACCTTAGTTAAATATAGTTCTCATTTGAGTTGCCAAAATAGTTGTAGGATCATGTTTAAAGTTCAAAGTTAGATTAAGGTATTGAATTCTCGTAGTTTTGTGACAAATAAAAGAAGTTCTAAAACGTTCTAGTTTATTTGCATAAAAATCGTTTTAAATGATCGATTAACGTTTTTTTACCTATGTTTTTGTTCGGGATGTCCCGCTGACAAACAAATTGCGAACCATCAGGTCTATGAAATAAGAATACTAATTTGTTTGGACATAAATGAGCCTCGATCTGTTAAAAGAGGGCTTAATGCATGGTGTTAAAGTGTCGTCCCAGATTAGCCTGTGCAGTCCGCATATTCTAATCAGGGACGAACCTTTCCGCCTAAACTGGATTTTCTCTTAGAATAGACTTCCTTGAAACAAAAACTTCCATTAACGCGGAAAGTGTCGTCCCTGATAAGCCTGTGCGGACAGCACAGGCTAATGTGGGACGACACTTAACGCACATGCATTACGTCCGTTTTCTCAGTACGAGGCTCATAAATTAGCAATAACCTTTATGGACGTTTGGAACATGAAGTGGAACACACATACATATCAACCAAACTTAGCGTTGTCAGAAAGTCTCTTCATTCGTTTTGATAATAAACAAAATACAAAATAGAATGCCACAGTTTAACACTGTTTATTCGCAACTTACTAGAATATGTGTCCGTACGTAGTAGAAACCATTCAAAGACATATTAGCAAGGTATCAGTTACATTTATGTTATTAATGCGCAAACAATGAGTAACATACATGGCATTTCTCCTGTGTTCATAGCTTGTCACTCGATATGTTCCCGGTGAAAACAAATCAACGTTCCAGTGAATGATTTTTGATCTTCTACTCTCACTTTTGAATAATAACTCTACCAAAGTTTAAAGGCCATTTACACGATTGAATTAACTTATTTTAATTATAATTATTGTTAATAACTAAGCATAAAACACTTCTTTGTCAGGGATTAAGAAAATATGTATGCAGAATAAAATGGCTGACAAAGATTCATTAAGAATATGTTAATTGTGATTCTGTTTGCCAGCAATAAAGTGGTCTCGGTTAACACCTTTGAACCGTGATATTTAATTCAATAGTCCTTGGTAGTTTGTAGTGTTCACACCTAAAAATAATCGAGACAATGGATGCAAAATCAGTTAAATCAGTTGGTACTGGATCTGTTGTCACCAACGCTACCGGAAGTTCGGAAACGTATCTGAACGGACATGGCGCTATATCCATGCTCGAAGGTCCATCGGCCGACATAGGAGGGGCGGCATCCGCCGACACAGAGGGAGCCGGTTCCGGGAACGAAGAAGAGAACAAACCCGCCGGTAGACGATGGCGGGGCCCACCAAAGAACTCCAATCGATATGGCATAAAACAATCTTTACAACGCATGTCAGTTAAATACACGCCGCCGAAAATCGAAGGTCCCAAAAAGCCGCTCCACGCATGCGCACCATGCGCTCGCGAACATTTGGACGTGGACGCCTCCAGTTACTGCACCGATTGCAAAGAAAAACTATGTTCCGGATGTAGCGCCCAGCACAAACGGTTCCTTGTGCTCAAGACGCACAGATTGGCTGGCCTGGAGGAGGCGCCAAAACCGGAAGTGGCCAAAGTGGAGCGCATCAAACTGACGGAGACGTGCGCCACACACGCCAACAAGCTTCTAGATTTATATTGTCGGTCACATGATCAGGTAACTCTGCCGTTATTGATCGAATCATTGTGGGTTCGATTCTCGACCCTGGGCACACAACTTTTAAAGGGATCGATCATTAAATTATTGTTTTACGACCATTATCCTCCTACCTGTGATTCGAGTAGGCCAGTTGTTATTTACTAAGTATTTTCACTCAGTTGTGATCATCAAACCTCATACCTTTCAATTCCAGAGTTTCGGCGCCGATTATTTGTTTTATTTTTGACATAAATCACAGTTAACATGAATTTATGGTTTAAAGTTTTATTAATCGATTACTTTACTGAAAATCGCATTTTTTTTTAATTCAAATAAATATTCTGTTAATACCTTATTAAAACAGCTTGCCCTTTATACCAATAGGTAGGGGGCTACGTAGAAATGAGTTTTTCATTAAATCATTGACATTGTCGAAAGCCCCACCTGTCTGTTGACAATTTCTAATAATTTGCTAAATTTAATGTTATCTTATTGGTCTTACACCAGAAGTTAAGGTTTTAAAAGAATTGTTTTGTTCATTTTCCGCTTAATAAAAAGAATCATTTCACTCTTTTTTGTTGACCATGCCAGACTGAAAAAGTGAGAAGTACAAATGAGACTTATTTTGGGAAAACTATGCTTAATAGTTCCAGTGACTACACTTTACGCACATGCATTAAGCCCAGTTTTTCCAGAACGAGGCTCTAATGAGTTGGACTCAGAAGCCTGCCATTCCGGAATAGATCTCTCCAGTTGTATTTTCAATATAAGTTATTAAGTTATATCATGTATACGAGAACTCCATGAAACCCCGTGTTTTTTATGTCCTACAGGTGGCATGTACGGCTTGCATTGCATTGTTTCACAAGGGATGCGGGGAACCAGAATACGTGAGCACCATAGCAACAGATCTCCTGAAAACCGGGATACAGAAAGACACAAAAGACGAATTGGGTCGCTTGAAAAAAGACATCTTCCTTCTCAAGCTTCGCCGATTGGCTGATAAAAATAGACTCACTAAAGCAAAGGACGGTATAATAGTAACTATAGAGGGGATCCGAAAACAGGTGATGGAGATTTTTGATAAATTAGAGCAAAGCGCCCGCGATAAACTAACCACCCATGTTGATAAACATATGGGTGTGATTACAGGTGACATTAAGAGTTGCGACAACGCAATTGCGTCCCTAGAAGATAGTATTAAGAAAACAAAGGCTGACAATGATGCCCAGCTGGTAATTAACATTAAGAGGGACTGTCGCGCAAGTTTAGAAATTGGTGAACATGTTCTGATTAAGGTAACTGAAAGGTTGGGCCAGGAAGATGTTAAATTCACTGTAGACAATGGCATCTTAGAATGGCTTAGAAAGTTATCCGCCCTTGGTAAATTCGAACACGAGGTCAGTATTTATTCGGGGATATTTTTCGGTAAAAGCGACCGGGACCAAAAGAGTGATCCGGAACAAGATAAGTATGTGTTCAACAACTTGTTGAACCTTCCCAACGGTTTCACCGTGGTGAGCGATTGGAAAAATAAGCGGCTGAAGATTCTCGACACGAACTACAATCTTCGGAACCATTGCGATACCCCCGGGGAGCCGTACGCCCTGTGCTCGGTGGAGACGAACATGATCGCCGTCACCCTGCGCGACGAAAAGATCATACAGTTCGTGACGCTGGAAAACACGAAAATGAAACTTGACAGGAAGTTTAGAATCGACGAATATTGTCGAGGGATCGCTTGTAAGAATAACCAGTTGTTCATCACCGTCGGTGGAGGGGAGGGCGAGATACACGGGCAGCTGCGGGTCTACTCACTGCACGGCGCTCTCGTGCGCGTGTTCGAGGAAGATATCCAAGGGAAGCCGTTCTTCACCCAACCCAAGGACGTCGTCATCAACGACGAGTGCACGAGATTTCACGTGGCGGACCTGAAGCGCGGCGTCGTCACGATCAGCCCGGAGGGTCGTCTGCTGTCTATTTTCCACGATCCCGGCTTGGTGTCGCCGCTGGGGCTATGCATGGACGGAAAGGGGAACCTGTTCGTGAGCGGATGTGAGTCCAATAACGTCATTCAGTTCACGGGCGAAGGGAAGAAGCTGTCGGAGGTGCTAAAGGAGTCGGATGGGCTGACGCGCCCCCTGGCTATCTGCTGCCACGAGAGCGTCATTCCCCGCCTGATCGTGGCCTCGGAGGACTCGTGTACTATTAAGGTGTACACGCTGCAAGAGAATATGTAGGAGACTTTTGTCCGTATCCGTTTTTAAAATGTTTTAGAATACTAGAAAATACGTTATATATGTAGTTTATAATAATAGTGTTTTCACTTAATAAATTATATACAGAATAATGGAATACTTGTTGCAAGTATTTAACTACGTTTGACTTTTATGTGGTCACTGTGTATTTATGTCATCCATGTAACATTTTCACGAAAACCTAACTATTACTTGTCAATGTTAATTGATTTTTCTTTAAAAGGATGAATGTTTTGTATTAAGTTCAAACGCATGCTGTTATTGTATATGTGTGTTAATGACGATGAGCTTTATATGCTTCAGTTACAATAAACTATTCTATTCTGTTCTGCCCGTATCAATAATACAATGTCCATTCTTTGAATTCCATGAATCTGAACTTTTGTTTTCGATATGTGTAAACCGAAACTATCATAGATGTTATATGTGATAAACGTGTTTTAAGGCAAACCAAGGGTTTCACGCTTATTTCTACAGAAAATAACATTTTAAAGGGACCTTTTCACGTTTTGGTAAATTGACAAAATCGAAAACAATTGTTTCAGATTCGCAAATTTTCGTTGTTGTAATCATAATTGTGAGCAAACAGTAATACCAGACATTTACCATGCTCTGAAATATCCATTAGATATATACGCATCTTTTGACGATTTAAACAAAATAATTATTAAGCGTTGCAACGCGAATCGATTGAATAATCTGGAGAGTTCTGTTGTTATCGTTGTATTGTGTGAAACTACGAGAATTGCTTATATAAAGTATAAAATACATCTCTCACTCTATGAGCACGGATGGCCGAATGGTCAGTGTTCGACTTTTACTCCAGGGGTCAGTGGTTCGAGCCCAATTGCGGATTACTATTTTTTTCTTTATTTATTTATTATATTTTTTTACTGGAGCTTTTCAGTTCCAATGTTTACATTTATTAATTTAAGGCATTTAATGACAAACTTCAATACATGCCAAAATCTGTCCCTTTAATTGAAATAAATTATTCGAGTGTTTAGCGATTGTAAAATTTAAAGGAGTCTTTTTTGCCATATCAGAATCTCTGTGTACTCCCGATTAATACTGTGGGTGGCCGATGTCAGTTTTATAGAGGTTGTAAACATTTTTCAGGGCACACTAACGGTAACTATGCATAAATAATGACATCGCACAATAAAACAATTACAAATAAACACCGGATTTTGTAATTACGTGTCATGTCTTCACACCATAGCACAAACACGTGATTTGTTTAACACATGCACGCCAAGGTCAAGGTTGTCATCACGTTTTGTATTAATTCTTTTTGGGTAAAAGTATGTTTTCATAATATTTTACGGCCCACGCGTAATGCGTTTAGCACCACGCGACAATCCAATTCCGTTACCCGGTCAATAAACTTTCTTAGGACATTGCGTATCTTGAATGGGAGAGGGTAAAGCACACATTCAGTGCATCCAAAATATACATTAAGGTTTGGAAAAAAAATATTGGTGTATTTTCTTACAAACCAAGTCTTAGGTGTTTTTGTCAAATCATTTGCAATACATATTTTCAATTGTGAACGTTTTCAGACTTTGATTGGCCCAAAACTTCGCGTAAGGGAATCACATAAGAAAGTGTTAGGGTGCAGATAAAGATTAACCCTTTGCATGCTGGGAAATTTGTCGTCTGCTTAAATGTCGTCTGCTGAATTTCTAAAATTAGCATTTTCTTCGATTTTTTTTTTCAAAGAATACTATCACAACAGCAAACAGTTTGGATCCTGATGAGACGCCACGTTATGTGGCTTCTCATCTTGATCCAAACTGTTTGCAAAGGCCTTTGAAATTCGGTTCCAGCGCTCAAAGGGTTAAAATTCATGTATTAATACATGTGAAGAAATCATTATTCCGCGCGTCTTTTAATCTGTATTTTATATTTAACTCATTTTTAAGCATCGTACGTTTAGGTTATTTTGCCCCGGTTTGTGTCTGGTATTTGTAAAGAGTATTATTATTTCGTAAACGTGAAATGTATTTTGAAAAAAACAACACATTTATATTTCGTAAAACTCAAGAAAGTTAATTCATTTTATTAATTTATTAAGCTGTGTTATTTTGTTGAAACATAATTAATTATCTCCTTGAAATATAATGAAATACCTTCATCATAACGATATATCATTACTGTGTTGCAAAATAATATTGCATTTTACGAAACAATAACGTTGTTAGTAAAAAGTAGTACCGGTAAATAACGTCTTTAATGAAATGTCATTTCGTTGATCTAATTGGAAATAGTGTGCTGTTTAACGAAACAAAATACAAAAAAACGATGAATATACGTCTTGTCACTTTAGGGATACCGCTGTATTGATGTAGTTGAAGGCAGCTTAACGAAACTTGCAGTCGCACTTTTTGATATGTTGTAACGAAGATCTTAACTTATTTGAAAGTGTGTTTCGATCCCTAAAATTTGAACTTTTTCATTATTGTTCAAATTAATGTTTTATTTAGATTTCCGACGCGTAAGTTTCTATATAAATTCTCATCCATCCATCAATTTTCTCTACAGAAAATTAAAATATCCCGTCTTAGAATATATTTGATAAATTCGATCTGGGAAACAAGGTTTAATGCATTTGCGTAAAGTTTCGTACACGATTAACCTGCTTAGTCCGCACAGGCTTATCAGGGACGACACTCTCCGCCTAAACTGGATTTTCGCTAAAAAGAGACTTCCTTTAGTCTGGGACGACACTTTACGCACCTGCATTAAACCCCGTTTTCACAGAGCGAGGTTCATTTTCATACCATGACGACATTAACAAAGATTTGCCCATTAAATCCCATACGATTTAGCTACGCTAGTGTAGAACGTTTTTTATCCGATCGTGTGAATGATAATTTCGCCCGAAACAGTAAATGACCCATTCGTAATACAATAAGCATTGATACCAAATTACTTCTGTGTAAATAAGTGAATGCTATTTGACATTTGCAGAAATGGAAGTATCTGTGCACGTCCATGGAGATTTCATTTTAATTTCAACAGTTATATTTTATTTTGTGGTCAACTTCGTTTCCCCTCAAGGTTACATTCAACCTTCAAGTGAGTAGTTGTTGTTGTTATTGATTGTTTTGTTATTCCATTTTGTTTTTGTCGCACCATTAGGCTTTATATACCATGTTTTTGAAATTCATGTGAACACGCACGATATCACAAGAGTGTTGGCGAAAATGTTAAGTACGGAAATCATATACGCGTATATTCAATTATATATCGAGGATGTTTGCATAAATAATAATTTCGAATATAATTATTCTTAGATACAATTTAGTTTTTATTTGATTTTTATCTAGATTATGTTCATAGTATGCTATGTAAAAAAGAATGACGTCATGTATCTCTGAAGTCTCGCTGACGTCATGCAATCGCAACACCGCGTCCCTGAGAATCTCGAACACGACCAGAGGCGGTCTGCTGTACATACGGACGGATACCTTCTACAACATCGAGCCAACGGTGGACGGGGAGATGACGTTCGAATGTGCGTTCGAGGACTGCAACATAATTTGGGTACATTTTGCCTCGACACCCATACTTTACAGAAAGGAGGGTTTTGAAAATTGAAAAATGCTAAAGCGTAACATTTTTAACATGTTTTATTGTATTCAAACAGCCGAAATAACAATCATAAGCAAACAAATATACCGTGTTATTTGTGAAAAATCATAAGACGAAAAAAATCAAATAATGCACATTCAACGCCTTATCATCAATAGAAAAAATTCGATGTGAACCTCGCTTCGGAAAAAAACGGGAATAAATGCATGTGTACAAAGAGTCGTCCCCGATAAGCCTGTGCAGTCCATACAGGCCAATCAGGGACGATACTTCCCACTTTGTGCTTTATGGAAATTTTTGTTTTACATGAATTCTATTCTAAACGGAAATCAAGTCTAGGCGGAAAGTGTCGTCCCTGATTAGCCTTGCGTACATGCATTAAGCTCTGTTTTCACAGAGTATGGCTCATTTTTACATAGTGGTATCTAACGTTTAAAATAACATATACAACTCTAAAGCCTGAAGGGTCTGGTGGTAGCGACCCTCAAAGATTATAATTCAGACGGTGACGAAACATATGTGACGCTTAATAATTATTGTACCTTTCTTTATACAAATATTTAACTTTTCATAGCCGATACATTACATTACTTTGAAATGAACGACTAATAATAATTTCTTCACATGTAGTAATACTGGGGCTTTTATTTTTTCCACACCACAGTTTTTTTTTAAATGGAGGCAAAACACTTTCTTATTTGACTCCCTTCCATACGCCTTTTTGGGCCAATCAAAAAGTAAAAGATTTCAGAATTGAAAATATGTATGAATCGGGCAAACTTTCTTTATTGAGGAAGTAAATGCAAATGCAAATGCATGTGTTTATAGTCTGATTACTATATACATATTCAACCGACTTTGACAATTTGCACCCCGATCACTGGGATATAAGTCGTCCGTTTACATTCGGCGCAGTTTGCAGCCACGGAACATTGGCTTTTATCCCTCACAGGTACCCATTTATACACCTGGGTAGAGAGGAGCAGATGTGGGATAAATTTCTTGCTCAAGGAAAGTCCAGTGGTCAGGGCGGGATTCGAACCCGGGACCTCTCGATCCCTACGCTAGCGTCCTACCATTAGACCACCGCTCCCACATACAAACGTACAGTACCCCTGCGTGCGCATGTCACATCTATCGCGTGAGCACGCCATAGTTATCGCGTGCACACGTCTAATAGTAACCTTAAACACGTATAAACTTGATTTATAAATGTATACAAGCGGCGGCGATTGCTTTTTCGTTGCTATTGTGACAAGCTCTATAAATTTAGTATAATGTTGTATATCATTGTGGTCTGAGAAATCACGTGTCTTATCATCTTGGTTCTTTTTTTTTAGTGAGGGCATACCATGTAGGGAATTAATTTCAACGACGATTGTCTTTTAAACACATTTCTTGTTTAATCATTTCCCCCCAACAGAACGAGAAGTTTCACATGGTCGTTCAGCGTCACTTTCTCTACCAGTGCGCTGATGACGTCATCCAGTGGTTCGTCTGCAGCACGGACTTTAACTCCGTTAAGGTTTGGAGCATCGAATTCGGGTACTAAAAGATATTCGATTTGTGTTACTTGCCAGTAATCTTTTTGTTATATCAATAGAGATGTCGATCACGAATTGAGGATTGCGTGGTTTACAAAGAGAAGTTGTTCTAATTAGATAATAATTGAAATGTTTGATGCCTTGTTTTGATCGCAGTTTGTTATATTATAATTTTTATCACGAGAAATTTGATATCTATGATTTTGAAAACACATCTACAATATATAACATAAACAATTAGAGAGAAAATCGTATTAGCATTGCAATGGTCCTGCTTCTCGTCAAAACTTGCCCACCTACGGTTCCTAAGTTACCTTCTAATCCGCATCACACTGAAAACTACATATATTAACTTCATCTGTTCATTATGAGATACATTGTTAATTGTATCTGAATTTGTTTTTGGCAACCATGCAATTATTACCTAAAATATTGTGAAAGTAAGCAAACAGCGCAGACCCTGATGAGACGCCGCATCATGCGGCGTCTCATCAGGGTCTACGCTGTTTGCATAATCGTTATGTTAATCTTATTTATGTTATGTTCGCAAAAATGTACAAGTATTTTGCATTTTATGAACATTATAATGCCAATACAGGGAGTCGACCTTAACAGAACTCGATATCGGGAATGTAAAAAGTGTCTATAACAAACTTATGGCAGAGTTTTAAAAGTCTCTATAAATGGAGGAATATCTTCTTAACTTCGACCGAATACTTCCTTATTCCGTGATTTGCAATGTGAAACTATTACGCTTTCACTATTAGGACAAAACAGCAAACACTGTCAAATTTATCTTTAACGTGTGAATAATGAAAGAAATGAAATGTGTGTTGTATATTACGTAGCGCGGGTATAGAAGACAACCTGACGATGCACGTGCAGAGACCGGATGCGGTAATCATGTCGTTCGTCACAAATGGCAAACAAGTGCCCGTCGGAAGTGACGTCAAACTAGGAACGGAGTTAAACCTGCTGATTCATGTCATCAATAATGACCGAGGTACTTCCGAATCCAATCGAAATCATTAAATAATGTATCTCATCTGAACTGCATAAGGGTAAACGAGGTTTAATACATTGTTATGCCTCTGTGGTTCGTGATTCGCACAAGTCGGGCATAAAATACTTTTAAGTTGTACGATTATCTCATACTGGCTGTCAGTAGTTTTAAGTTGCTGTTTTTTGCCAAGCATAAACTATAAAGANTTATTATGCATTAAAATGCTTCGAAGATTATCCGATTTATAATGGGATCCTGCGAAAATGGAATGTGAAAATGTGTTGAATTTCGTCGGACTATTTAAAGTACAACGTGTTTCACAGTGTAATTTAATCAATCCTTTTCAAAATAAGACGGAAAAGTAGGATGAAAATGCTCAACGAACAGCCGTTCTTTTTTCCATTATATTTGTGTTCACTGTATAAGACACTAGTAACTAGTTAGTATATATTACAGGTGCAGGTATATCATGATCATTATGTTTTAAACTGCGAGCTGCGGCTACCAATAAATAAACAGTTACACGTGCGACACAGGTTTTGTAACTTCTCTTACCTGCTAAAACTTTATTCTCTCAAAATGAGACTTTCGCCGTAACTGTCTAAGCTCACTTTAGACCAAGACTTTTTGACCTTTTTTAAAGTATGCCAATAATAGTTGCAGTCTTTTTGAGGATTAAAAGTTAAACCGTCGTTAACATTAAATGGTTTAACTGAAGTAATAAGCCTATCTATAACTCACTCATAGAATCACATAATTTTGCACGATTTTTCTATTTTGTGTTATGATCAGGATGTAATGTGCGTTCTTTTAATGAAACAAGTATTGTGCATGGTATATTTAGGCGACAGGAGCTGACACAGATTCGCACAAGTCGGGCATAAAATACTTTGTATTTGTACGATGATCTCATGACTGGCTGTCAGTAGTTTTAAGTTGCTGTTTTTTGCCAAGTACAAACTATTAAGTTGTAAATGTCAGTATTTTTCGGCGTAGCTGTTTAACCCAGCTTTTCACATAAAATGACCATGCACATAACGCCTGCAAACCCGAATGAATACACTTCATTTATTCCATTTACTGATTTGAGCATAATCCTCGAGAACATTGGAAATATCAACGTGTATTTGTAGTAAATGATCTAACACTGTTCAGTGTAGGTAGATGCGGAATACTCTCATCCATCCCTAAGACTTCCAGGGCCAGTGCTGGGTCAGTAAATCGTCAGGGGAAGAAATGCATTTGTCTTCTTTTGTGAGACAAAATTACCGAAATAGTATAGTGTCCATGATAGAAGAGAAATCGTTTAATAATCCAGCTACACACGTGTGACGTATGCAAGCCAGAATAGGCTACCGACATTTGCCAGTTTGCTATTAATAACACAGTGTGACTTCAATTTTCTATCGAAAAGTATCGTGGTTTGATGTTCCATATACAAGACGCAATGAGATTTGTTTAAGACCCGAGTCATGCGAAAATGGGTCTTATGCTATATGCTGCCAGCGTTGCTCCAGCACAGCCTGCGCATTCGCACTGTCTTGTCATTATATTCATACTGAAAAGGCTACTCTGGAGATACCACGAAAGCTTTCGTGCTTTTTTATAGCGGAAAGCGTAGCCCCTGACCAGACTGCGCAGGCTGGACTTGAGCTACGCTGGCCTCATATGACCAATTTTCGCATGACGCGGGTGTAACCGTGTTATTTGAATGTGTGGAAAGAAAACTGCGTCTTAATCAAATATCAGTTTACCATATGTTTGATGACTTAGAAATAAATACAAAATTAACCATTTGAGGACACATATGATGTGATCTCACATAGTAAAATTTGTATCTACGAACACTATTATGTGATTTAATATACGTGCAATTCATAACACACATTTTATGCGGTGGATATGCGACTATTAAGTGAAATAAAGAACACAACAATGCTTCAACCTTTGTTTTTAATTTGATAACTTAAAAACGTCAATTTTTCTACCTTTATTTCAAAGTAAGGATATACGCCGAATATCTTTTTTAAAAGATATTTCTTGTTATACAGAGGCGAACAATTAAAAGCAAAATTGATTTAAAGCAAAATTGATGGAGCTTATATTTACTATTTTTATCTATCATTGTCCTAAAGGAGCCCATACACCAAGCACGTTCTTAGACAGTTCGACCACGTTCTGAAGAATATGCAGAACGGGATGTGAACTTGCTTGAACGTGTAGTTTTGGTCAGAAAAAAAATCTACAATATGATTGAATAACGTTCATACACAGTTCGCGCTACGTGCAGCTCGTTCCTATCCCGTCCTATTCAGTTGCCAGTCCGTCTTTGTCCAGTTCAAATCCGGTCAATTTTCCCATTGTCCCCGTTGGTATACCGTTTCCAGTCAGACCGAGCACGTCCTCAGCCAGTTCGATTACGTTCGTACGCAGTTCTTCTTTATTCGTCGTGCAGTGGTAACTCGTTCAAAGGCAGTTCTCACTCCGTCCTACTACGTTCGTAGTACGTTTAGTACGTAGTTGCAGCCACGTTCTGCACGGCGATTATAAAATCCGACTACGTTCCTGCAAGTTCTAATTTATGTTTCACGCTTTAACGGACCAGACGTACATTTGTTATGCCTCCAAGAAATAATTCCGCCTAATTGGCAGTGCGGCTAAAGGCAGACGCAATTAAACAGCTCCAAGATTGTCTATGTTTCAACTTAATATCACAAATGATGAATTTTGAGACAACGACCTATATTTATATGCACATTGTCTGAACGTATTGTA
>VMBQ01000854.1:187237-235257 GCA_007657795.1 Dreissena rostriformis | reverse complement strand
GTTAGCAAAGAATCAAATAAAATAAATTAAAATTTGAAATTAAACTACTTTAACGCATTTTTCATAACAAAACTCAATTGTTTATATAGTTTAATATATATTAATAACTTACCATTGAGTTTGATCAGTATATTCCAAAAATAATGCCTTGGCTGATAACCTTGGCTGATGGCCGTATTCTGGACTACTACAATACCTGATAACAATAGCCCGCCATTTATTTAGTCTGATACAATCATTTTCATTGGTAATTGTAAAGCTAAATGTCCAATCAAATAATACTTTATTACGGTCGCTTTCGATTGAAAACTTCCAGGCGTTTTANCGACTGGTACAATGTTGGAGCGACCTTCCATATGAGAGTGTTGTCCAGAGGGCTGTAAGTTATTCTCACCATACTCCGGAGATTGGATTTTCGTCTGCTTGTTTTCTTTCATGCACTGGAGCTCTTTTACCAAGTCCTTGATAATAAGCGTCAAGCTATCTATTTTCTCTTTGCTACCTTGACCTGGACTGTTGGTCTCTTCTGATGAAGGATGGTCACCATCGCCAGAAGCTTGCGACACAGTGTTCAATTCTGAGCAATCATTTCCAAACGATACGTTTTGGCTACAAAGTTGCGTCTCAGCTTCGCAATACCTTCTGTCCGCAGCAGTCCTGAAAACACCTCACTATCAAAACCGTCATCCATGGTTGTTGCACCAGACTAGGTCCGGATCACTGGATCTGTTGAAGTTATAAAACAGATCCCACTTCTGACACCAAAAAGATGTTACGAGTCAGGCTTGGCCTTCGAATTGACGATTATCATTGATCTGGGAGAGAGCAGCGACCATGGATGACGGTTTTGATAGTGAGGTGTTTTCAGGACTGCTGCGGACAGAAGGTATTGCGAAGCTGAGACGCAACTTTGTAGCCAAAACGTATCGTTTGGAAATGATTGCTCAGAATTGGACACTGTGTCGCAATCTTCTGGCGATGGTGACCATCCTTCACCAGAAGAAACCAGAAGAAACCAACAGTCAAAGTCGAGGTAGCAAAGAGAAAATAGATAGCATGATGCTCATTATCAAGGACTTGGTAAAAGAGCTCCAGTGCATGAAAGAAAACAAGCAAATCAAACCTCCGGAGTATGGTGAGAATAACTCACAGCCCTCTGGACAACACTCTCATATAGAAGGTCGCTCCAACACTGTACCAGTCAATGCAGGTATGGGGCGTGACTCCAACTTATCAGCAATGGCACCCCCTTTCTATAGGAGGGCTGATGTGTCATATGAAGACCGAAATCAGAATAGATGGATGCCATACACCCAACGGGGCACCCAATGTCAAATACAAGACGGCCGGAATCGCAAGATGTCATGGGGTTTAGGTCAACGGCATGCATACAGATCAGCTAATCCAGATCATGTGAAGATATCACCGTTCACAGGGAAGGAAGATTGGCATGTTTGGATTTCGAGGTTTGAGGCAATTGCTATGCGTTACGGATGGGATGATGACACAAGAATAGACCAACTATTACCTCGATTGGAAGGTCAGGCAGCACAATTTGTCTTCACTCAACTCCCCCCAGATGTGATTAACAAGTATAGCCAGCTGATTGGTGAGCTTAATAGCCGCTTTAGGGTCATCGAAACAGCGAAGTCCTTTGCTTCAAAGTTTGCTCACAGGAACCAACGAGAGGGGGAGTCAGTGGAAGAATACGCTGCCAATCTGAGAGAATTATATGACAGGGCGCATGCACGTCGGGATAAGAAGACTAGAGATGAAGATCTTGTGCGGAGATTTTTAGATGGTTTACGTGACGAGGAGTCACGGTTTGAAAGTGAATTTCACAAGGAACCATCAACTCTTGACGAGGCCGTGTACTATGCCGTTACATTCAGTGAAGTAAGAAAGTCTCAAGACACAGAACGCCGAAGGAAGTTTGCGCGGACTGTGCGAGAAGACCAGTACTCTCAACAAGCTTCACCTGAAACACAAAACGAAACGGCCTGGAAGGACAAAAAGCACTTCAACAGAGCTGCGCGAAATACATATAGACAGGCTGACCAAACTGAGCTCATGAATGAAATACTAAAGCGCCTCGATAATTTGGAGCATAAACAACCTGCTTATAATAGGGGTCATAAGCTGAACAAGGCTGGTGTTGAATGCTTTAGCTGTCACAAGGTTGGACATTTTGCGCGTGAATATCCAGAAAAGAAAAATGACAACAAAATAGAACAAAAGACAAGCACTCAAGAAACACACAAGCAGGAAACTTTAAACTACAAGGGACCAGCCCTGGTGGCCAAGGGGAGGTCCAGGTACATGTAGAAGAAGGCCGAACGAAGGAGGTAAGGAAGGANACGCCGAAGGAAGTTTGCGCGGACTGTGCGAGAAGACCAGTACTCTCAACAAACTTCACCTGAAACACAAAACCAAACAGCCTGGAAGGACAAGCACTTCAACGGAGCTGCGCGAAATACATATAGACAGGTTGACCAAACTGAGCTCATGAATGAAATACTAAAGCGCCTCGATTACTTGGAGCATAAACAACCTGCTTATAATAGGGGTCATCAGCTGAACATGGCTGGTGTTGAATACTTAAGCTGTCACAAGGTTGGACATTTTGCGCATGAATGTCGAGAAAAAAATGACAACAAAATAGAACAAAAGACAAGCACTCAAGAAACACACAGGCAGGAAAATTTAAACTACAAGGGACCTGCCCTGGCGGCAAAGGGGAGGTTCAAGTACATGTAGAAGGCCGAACTAAGGAGGTAACGAAGGAGCAAGGAACTTCAGGGGAAGCATTGAGAGAGTAAAAGCGGTCACTAGCAGATGGAGTATACGTTCATGGAACGATCAATGGGATGGAGTTGATCTTTACAGCGGATACTGGGGCATCTCGAACTGTGATATCCGGTTAGGCATATGAAAAACTACCTAGTAACATGCGGCCAAAGTTAGTGAGGTATGCATGTTTAGTAGGTGCAGGGGGTGTTCCTGTGCCTGTGGTGGGCATGGGGAGTTTTGAAATATCACTTGGGCCACACAAACTTATTAAGGAAGTGATTGTGGCAGACATCGAGGATGATGCCTTACTTGGATACGATATACTGANGTCCTTCTGTGTTGTGCATAAAAGAAAAGGAGTGGAAGCTGGAGAGAAAGATAGACAAAAACAAAAAGGATGAAGAGAAGAGACGAAATACAAAAGAAAAACAGTTGAAGAGCATAACAGGAAGAAAATGGACAAAATGAAAAATGAAGAGCAGACAACATGTGTAAAGAAAATGTATTAGTAGATTGTTATCTAACAATAACTTTGTGTTAAAATAATCTATCGTCTGCAAGTTCCAAAAAAATAACGAGAAAGTGGCTTTTGGGGCACTTCTTAGAAAAAGCGTAATAGATAAGTGCATTTAATGCATTTATTCTGTAAATGTTTAAAGCAACGAAAGACGAAGAGAATAAAATATGAAAATTGAGTTGGAATGAATGATGAAAGAGCTGGAAAAAAAAAGAACAATCTCAGAAGACAAAAGATTTACATTTATTTTCAGAGTATATTACAGTCACATTAACAATAAAGCTATGTTATATGGATCTTTTACACCCAATATTGTTGGGAGTCGACATGAATCTCAAATAAGCAGTATTTAATTTGTACATGATCAAAATCACTTACCTTGTAATATGTTGGAACTTTGTTGTTGCAGGGTAGAGTCTGTCATACTTACTTCTATTGTTTTGCGCTGGCTGAACCACAAGAATTATGTAGTCGTTTCTTAAAAGTCACGAAACAATCTACTTAATACATATGTTTGCCAGTTGTATTTCCAATCCCATTAGAGCTATTTAACGTATTTTCGTACGCATGCAATTTTCCTTTGTTGTTACGCTTGATTCCAAGCTCATGGGGTCTTTGTCATATACGTTCTTTTGTTTATATGTTAGTGTTTTTCAATTAAATGTATACTTATCTACAAAACAGCTCAGTATGGTAAATTTTAAATAATTAATGATGATGTATTTTGTTAATACTTCACAGCGTTCTTTTAACATTTTCACGTCAGCCATCTTGATTATTGGTCTGTTTACTTTCGGTGTAGACTAACTATCGAAAGTATGGTTTCCTACGAAAGAACTGCTCCTAAACGAGTTGAGGTTCGTATTTTNGATGTGATGATCCCTGGATTAACGGAAGCACTGGTGGATGTTTACATAGAGAGAGAAGAATCAAACGATTGCTTATAGGCTGCGAAATATGTAGTGGAACCTAGCGGTACCTTTAAGGACAAATATCAGTAAGTCATAGCTTCCACCCTTGTTGATACCAATAAACTGTCGACCTGCAAGGTCAGGGTCTTGAACCCGATGGATGTTGAAGTTACCTTGAGGCAGAATTCTGATGTCGGTAAAGCGGAGCTGATTGAAAGAATTGTAGGCGTCATCACTGAAGAAGAACCTGAAAAGGTAATGCAAAAACATGGAAAATTAAGAAAAAATAGTGAAGTTAGCAACACGCAAACAAACCTGCGTGAGTTCATGGATCAACCAGTACCAGATCACCTCAAAGACCGTTATGATAAATCTGTTGATGGTAAAAGCCATGAAGAACAGTGTACTGTGGCAGTCCTTCTATGCAAATTTGGTGAGGCATTTTAGAAGAACGAATGGGATTTAGGCCTTACCAATATTGTAGACACTGGAGAGCCAAGCCAATCAAGCAGAGGCCACGACGCGTGCCACTGGCATTCGCAGAAGAGGGGAAATCCGAAATAGAGGATCTTCTAAAACAGGGGATTATACGGAAAAGCACGTCTCCACTGGTCCAATTGTCTTTGTGAGGAAAAGGTCTGGTGCTGTCAGACCCCGTGAAGACTACAGAAAACCCAGGTCCGAGGAGCCTGTGCCGAAGAGACAGCGTCTGCTTGAAGAGAAAGAAAACAACAATTTTAGAAGATGAATTTTGTCATGAACTTTAATCAGTATTGTTTATAAGTAATCATTTAGAATAGTTAGTTACATTAGCTCAATTTAAATTATTCATTTCACACCTTATCACATGTGTGGGCACGTTGACTAACTATTACTTTATAGTCAGCTACGATTAAGAATATAAAGCAACTCAATATATTCAATTTAATTTTTAAGGGCTTCAATTGGTTGAAAATGGTTGAGTATTTGTATTAAATCTTGTATTATTTCTGATGCTTAAAGTTTGTCTAGTCATGTGTATTGGTATATTGAAATTGTAGGAGTCTATGGAATAGTGGATGTATAATATTCATTGTTGTTTTGAAATAATTGTCATAATTGATGCAATCGTGAAAGTGGCGAGGTAGGTAAGAACTTACCTACGCACCGGTTCCCTGCCTGGGTAAAACGGTCAAGACAAAACGGTCTTGGTAAATCTGGTAATTTCACTACATAATTTCAAAACCGAGTTATTATTGTTGAAATGTTGTAACTGTTAAAGCTTAATTATTTAAATGTCAGTTCTTCCATAGCATTATGGAATGTAAGATGTTGAGTACAGCGCTAAATGTACCATTGCGGTATCTCGTTCATATGAAATTGTAAAAATGGTTATTTGTTAATAAGATTATTTAATGGCCATTGTTAGTAAGGTTTGCCGTTGTTTTAATCAAATATTTATTTTACATGTAGTTGTTAGAGTTATGGCTATTGGAGTTTAGCCATAAAAAAAACACGAGGGGGTAATGTTGGGAGTCGACAAATTAGCAGTATTTAATTTTAACATGATCAAAATCACTTACCTGGAACTTTGTTGTTGCAGGGTAGAGTCTGTCATACTAACTTCTATTGTTTAGCGCTGACTGAACCACAAGAATTATGTAGTCGTTTCTTACTAGTCACGAAACAATTTACTTAATGCATATGTTTGCCAGTTGTATTTCCACTCCCATTTCAGCTATTTAACGTATTTTCGTACGCATGCAATTTTCCTTTGTTNAGCCCTCAATTTTTGTTGGAAAATATGTTAATATTCTTATTTTTTAATGTAGGGGAATAACAATCCTGGGTTAAGATCAGTTTTATAGGAAAGCTTCATGATTTCAAAGAATTGTACTGAGTGGATACTGCATTTTAAAGCCTACAACTTGAGATGAAAAAAAGCCCTGAAAGCTAAACATGCTAAACCAAAAAAGTCATATTGCTGTACTTTAAATTTCTCATGCTTAGGGCTTTATACCTACTGTTGTCTGCAGGTTCAGCACATTGCCGCCCAGCTGGTGTCTGCTCTCTATTATCTCCATTCACATCGTATCCTGCACAGAGACATGAAGCCACAGAACATACTCCTTGGAAAAGGTGGCATTGTGAAGCTCTGTGATTTCGGCTTTGCTCGAGCCATGAGCTTTAATACATTGGTGTTGACTTCAATCAAGGTGGGTCTAAGGCTCTTATTGCAAATAATTTCTTACTAATTTTGTAAAAAGTCTGACTTAAAAAAAATCAGTAAAATCTGAGAGGAAATTACAAAGTCAGACAAACATTTGATAACTGTCAGCACTGCCAGAAAACAAGGTTACAAGCCTGCAAGCCAAACAGATTGAACAATTGTCTGACAAGAGTCATATTTAATAGGACAGTTTGTCTGATAGGCCCTTCAGCAGTTTGGTAGCATCTGAAAAGTACTCTTTCAGTTTGTAATTTTGTAATACTGGAATCACCCTATTGGTATTTTGGTTGGGTGGTCTGTCATGCTGCACATGTAACTTTTGTGTCACGAACTTCTTTCAGTTTTCTGTGTATCAGCATTAAACTTAACAGATACCGTATGTTGTTTATTGTAGAAGTGCGATTTGTATTTCCTTGTATGCCACAATATTCTTTAGTTTATAGAGTTATGTGCCCTTCAATTTAAACAAATTGTGGGTTTATCAAAACAAAAAGTTTATTGGAGTGTTGCTTATACTTTGATGAAGTGCCAGATGTTATCTTTGTGTATGTAACACAATTTGCTACTGAGTTGTTTGCCTTTAAACTTTGAAATGTGAAATAGTGAATGCATTTTTTATTTTTTTTTAATTCTAGTTATAGTCAAGTTTTGCACTTGCTTAAAATTGCGAGGGGAATTGGTTAACTGAAAAGATTGTTTTTGTTATAATTTTGTTTTGCAAGGTGAAGACTGATGTTAACCGCCAGCATAATTTAATGAGAATAGTTTCATGAGCAGGATTATAATGATAGAAATTATAATGCTGATGAAAATTAGTAAAATGTAGACATTTTTATGATATTGATGATTGTATAAAATAAGCCAGTGGTTGATTGCATTTCGTAGGGTACACCACTGTACATGTCCCCAGAACTGGTGGAGGAGAAGCCATACGATCATACAGCAGATCTCTGGTAAGTTTGGTATGGGCCGCCGTCTGTGGAAAGGGGATTTAATGCATGTACATTAAGTGTCATCCCAGATTAGCCTGTGCAGTCCGCACAGGCTAATCAGGGATGACACTTTCCGCCTTAACTAGATTTTTTATAAGAAGATACTTTCTTTAAACGAAAACTATTCTAAAACCGGAACGTGTTGTCCCTGATTAGCCTGTGCGGACTGCACAGGCTAATCTTGGACAACACTTTACGCACATGCATTTAACCCCTTTTTCCAGAGTGCGGTTCAAGTTCATATGTATTTATAGTTAAGGTTATACCTTTTCAGGGGTGAGAAGTATAATGAAATGAGGTTTTATCAACTATGACAAAGAACAGTTTAAATGTTCAAGAAATGTTTTTATTGTAATTTATTTAGAATCAATCAACCTCCGAACAAGTTTTTATTAACAGTGGTTGTAGCCCTTCAGAATGGATAGTTTGACCGACCCTTCATGTAAAAACATCATATAGTTCAAATGGTGTTTGACAGACTTACCTATGAGTAGTTGCGGTGATAAAACCCATAGCCTATCATCAACTTTGCTGGGTAAAACACCACATTGAAGATATCCTTTGCTAGTATTGTGTCTTAAACACAAAGATAACGTTATTTTTATGTCCCCGAAGGTGGGCATATAGTGATCACACTTTCCGTCTGTCTGTCCTTCTGAAATTCCGTCACACTTTGCGTTTAGGTTTTGAAAAATGTGGAAAAACACTTTGCGTTTAGGTTTCGAAAANGGGGGGGGGGGGGCATATGTCATCCTATGGTGACCAGCCTTGTTTTTAAATTGTCTTCAAAAGGTTAAACATTAGATCTAATGTTTCATGATCATGTAAAAATTCTCTGTGTTCCTCATTGTGCTTCATTCTACACAGGGCACTAGGGTGTATCCTGTACGAGTTATTCACCGGGACCCCTCCATTCTACACAAACTCCATCTTCCAACTAGTCAGCCTCATTATCAAGGACCCAGTAAAGTGGCCAAAGAACATGAGTCCAATGTTCAAGGACTTCCTGCAAGGGGTTCTCACTAAGAACCCTCGACAGCGGCTAGCCTGGCCAGAGCTGCTTCATCATCCCTTCGTGGCTGAGCTAGTCAAAGGTTGGTGCATCAACAATAAGATTAACCTAAGAACAGGAGTGATTTACACAAACTTATGGAATAATAGTGGACATGCTAAACTATGGTGCGTGGATTAACATCTGTCACAATGAATGCAACTGATTCTTAGCAAAGTTTCTGTGGTTCTAAATGCAGATGTGCCATAGTTAAAGCCACTGGTAAGAGGTATGACTGTATGGAACACACGCCATCCTCTACAATAAATTGTAATAAAACGACTATCCCTACCTACCAATCCTTGCTTTTTTGGACTGAGGACCAGGACCTGAATTATTGTAGTATTTGTCCCTCTTAAAACATATGGACCGCGCTCGGAGAAAAGGGGGTTAAATGCATGTGCGTAACTTTTTGTCCAAGATTAGCCAGTGCAATCAATTTCTGACTAAACTGGATTTTTGCTAAGAATAGACTTTATTTAAACGAAAACTATCGTAAAAGCCGAAAGTGTTGTCCCTGATTAGCCTGTGTTGACTGCACAGGCTTATATGGGACGAAACTTTATGCACATGCATTAAACCCCATTTTCACAGAGCGCGATTCATATATTGGAAAAAGAAATCCCCAGAGTCATCACTAGGAGACACAATGTAATTTGAACTTGTCTGAAGTTCCCTTCACCGGAATGTTTCAGTGCGTGAAGAGGACACTAGCCTGCCCAGCCCGTTCACTCAGCCGCTGACTGCGTCCATGGTGCGCATGAAGGATGAGCAGGCTAAGGAGAAGGCGCACCCCAAGGGCACGTCCAAAATCCTCGCCAAGGCGCGCAAGAAGGCCATGGAGGAGGAGGAGAAGAAGGGGACACGCATACAGGTACTTGTCAGGGGGGATGTATTGATACGGCCCATGACTATGAGCATACTTAATCTTAGTTTTTAATAAGAAATTCCTACTTTTATCTCTACTTTTTACAGGCAGATATCATTAAAAAAAATGAACAAAAAGTTTCATGCTTTTGCCTCTATATTTCATATGCAGTAGAAATTCTGTCTTTATCTAAAATGTTAGCAAATGGATATCAAGAAAATTGTACGGTAATTTTTGTAATTTGAGATTAATTTTGTGATTGAGATTGTTTTCCTAGTCATGAGGCCAAGTAGTAATCAATGGAAATAGTACCTGTTCCTTATCAGACATGTGCTTTTTTCTATGGTCTTAATTACCTATGTCTGAGATTAATTGGAATGCTAATAACTAAAGGAATGATTTTGGAGGTGTATCCTAACAATAATGAGCCTGTCCTTTACACATCCCATTTATCTAACACATAGTTTTAATATGACTTTATAGTAATAACAGCTTATGACCTTTAAATAATTACCATATCTGCCATCATTTATTAAAATATGAAATTCCTCACTGAAAGACAAAAAAAATAACGCTGTAACAATTAATATAAGACCTTAGTGAATTGTGATGGTATCATCATTAGCTGTTCAGGATCAACCTTTTCCATCCTTTACCTGCGTATAAGCCTCGCTCTGTGAAAACGGGGTTTAATGCTTGGGCTTGAAGTGTCGTCCCAGATTAGCCTGTGCAGTCCACACAGGCTAATCAGGGAAGACACTTCAGCCTTTGTGGTATTTTTCATTAAAAGGAAGTCTCTTCTTAGCAAACATCCTTCAAGGCGGAAATTGTCGTCCTTGATTAGCCTGTGCAATCTTGCACTGGCTAATCTGGGAAGACACTAAACGCACACTAAACGCACAAGCATTAAGCCCCCTTTTCACAGAGCGAGGCTCATATGCAGTTAAATGACGGAACAGGTCACAGAGCAGGGCTCATATTAATGTTCATCACTTCCCTAACATTTATCGCCCTCCTTCATCAGAATGGGACTGTGGAGGTTCCCACTACGGCCTCTGGAAAGAAGCCTGCAGGGACGGAGTCTAAAGAGGCCTGGGGTCCCAAGTTGAAGTCTGACGAGGGCGGAGCAGCCCCTGACAACCACCTGCCAATACCCCAGCACCCAGACAGGGAGCACACCAAGGACTGGGAGAACACGGGGCTCAGCAAGGTGAGGCTCTGAAAAGGCGTACAGCATACCTGTATAGCAGTCTACCTGGATAGATTGTGGGGGGGGGGACGTTAAATCAAATGTTATCACTTGTTTTTGATGTTTTTCTATGGAGAATTTGTTGGTTAGTTTATTTAAATTGGTTCAATATTGAAAGAAAAAATTCTACTCTCTTATCTTGAAGAAAACAAAACTTTTGGTATAATTTGAGATTAATTGTTGTATTATCAATGTTTCATTGAGCACTTGAGAATTTGTGTTATTGGAGATATTTTTTTAATTCAATGATGGTTAGTTTTGATATCTTACTGACCTGTACTTTGGAGTGAAGTTATTTCATAATAGTTGAATGAAAACTGCTTCCTATTTAGGTGTGATTTCCCTTGCTGTTAACTAGTACTTACTTTTAATCCATGATTGTCGTTTAACAGGTGTGTTTTTCTACATAGACCATTCAATAACTTGCAACTTTTTTCATGTTATAACTTTAAAAATATATTTTTTATATATATTTTTTTATAGCAATAAGTTCCTAATATATCTTATTTTTTTTAAAGAAAGGTAACTTAATGACAATGTTTATCTGTTAATTGTTCTGATACATTGACACATATTTGTACGAATACATATGTTTTAATAATTTGAATACACACAGTGTGTAAAATTACAATCTTGCTTGCAAGAGTGACAAATACAAACATGCAAACTGATTTTCATGTTTCAAGATTTCATCCAGTGAGGTAATTTAAGCATGGTAGAGAGTGCATGACATTTATGACTAGAAATATGCATATAAATGCCAGACTCACAGATTCTTATGCTTGACTGAAATCTTTCTCATGCATTCTGTGAAATGGGTCTCATGCCATATGAGGCCAGCGTACCTCCAGAGGAGCCTGCACTACAGTGCAGTCTGGACGGAGCTAACCTACCCGCTGTCAAGTCATGTAAGGTTACCGGTACGTGGGCTAACTAGCGGACAGAGGTTCTCCTTACCAGACTATGAATGATCTGGAGATACACTGGCAACAAACGGCATAAGACCCATTTTCGCACAAGGTGCCTCTTTTGTAAATACACTGCTAATTGGCATTATAGCTCTCCTATTACCATACACTATTACCAGTCACTGTTAATAACCTATGACATAAACATCAGTTTGATATTTTTTTGCTTGATAAACATTTTCACAAAAAGCCCATACAATAGCTAACTCTGATATTGGCCTTCTTATATTAGTTTTGAATATGCTTTTTCCCATATCATGTTATATTAAAAACATTTCTAAGTCTTGTCAAATATGTCCGTACACTCTTTGTCAAAAAGGTTTACAATAATACAATTTGGCCAAGAATGCCATCATACTTTATTGTTTGCATAACAATTAATGTCTTTTTGTGTGTCTTATTTAACATGTTTCCAGATTTTTGTTAAACCCATTTACAGCAATGTATTTCCACAAATTTCAGCGGCTTCAGGTAAAACTCTGCACAGTTTAGATAGTTTATTAGGAAGTCTTGATAGTTTTATAATGAAGTCTTTACAACCAGAATATTCTTTTGCTTTGGTTCCTTTGCATGTAGATCCTGGTTTTGCAATTTCTTTACTTAACACTTTAATGTCAATAATGTGGACCCTTCTTCATTCTTTCCTGCTGGTTATGAGGCACTATTTTGGCTGATTAGTTTATTGAGCACCCAAACACAAATGAGCCTCAGTCTGTGAAAAGGGGGTTTAATGCATGTGCGTAAAGTGTTGTCTTAGATTAGCCTGTGCAGTCTACACAGGCTCCTCGGGTACAACGCTTGTGGCTTTTATTGTATTTTGAGTTTAAAGGAAGACTGTTTTTGACGAACATCCAGTTTACGTGGAAAGTGTTGTCCCTGATTAGCCTGTATGGACTGAACAGGCTAATCTGGGACGACACTTCACCCACATGAATAAACCCCCTTTTTACAGAGCGAGGCTCAAATTATTTGTGTTAGGCAAATCTACTCTAGGTAGCCAGAACCAGGGATGGAAACTTACTTTTTACTATTGGTTGCCCGCACGGGCAACCATCTTTAGTATTTTGGTTGCCCAGCTAAAGAGTAACCAGCCCAGAAATATGAACATGTCGTGTCATGTGTATCTTTCGATGCATTATGTATTATTATGAGCCTGAATTGAATCATTTCCTTTGCCTTAATAATGAATATTATTTAACTCATAATTGATCCACTGTCGCCAATTTTTATTGCACTGAATTGTTTCAAGCTTTAAAAAAAGTAAGTTTCCCGGCCGGACTACCAACTTTTAAAATTGAGTTGCCCAGGCCAAAATCTTCTTGCCCCGGGCTCACGGGCAACCACTAATTTCCATCCCTGAGAACTCTTTAAATGTCTTGCGACAATTTTTTGTGGTGAACTTTGTGTTTGTCAGATCTGAGATAATTTTCAATATTTTATACCAACATGCATGTTGAAAAAGGATTAAACAAACTAATTCACGATCCTACCTTTTTTGAGATTGATGCATGAAACGTACAATTTATTTTTTGGTTGTGTATTCTTTTTAGAAATCATGCATGAATTTTCAATATTGTGTATAAAATTTCTGTCTATTTTGTCTGCATTGTTTTCTTCCTATTTCTCATACCACCAAAGTAGTACATAATGCTATGGGTCTGTATGCATACCCAACACCAGTATATCCCTTTGCATGCTGGGAAATTTGTCGTCTGCTAAAATGTCGTCTGCTGAATTTCTAAAATTAGCATTTTCTTCGATTTTTATTGAAAACTACTATCAGAATAGCAAACAGTTTGGATCCTGATGAGACGCCACGTTCTGTGGCATCTCATCTGGATCCAAACTGTTTGCAAAGGCCTTCAAAATCCGGTTCCAGCGCTCAAAGGGATATACATATTATTTTTATCCCTTGTAGAAGGCTGAGAGATATTGTTTTGGCATTGTCTGTCTGTTGTCACAAACTTTTCAGGGCCTTATCTAAAAAACTGTATAAGATTTAAACATGAAACTTTGTGTGGGGTAAAGATATCAACAGGGAGAAGTGTCATGCACATGAACCATAACCCTTAACTTTCTTAAATAAGAGTTATTGCAATTTTTAGTTTTTGTATGATGTATTTTTTCAGGGCTATATCTCAGATACGATACAAGATTTCAACGTGAAACTTCATGAATGTAGAGATATGAATGAGGTGAAGTGCCATGTCCAAGAACCATAATCAAACACTTTCTTAAATAAGAGTGATTGCCCTTTCTTGTTTTTGTATGATGTAACTTTTCAGGGCTATATCTCAGATACCATACAAGATTTAAATATGAAACTTCATGGTTGTATAGATCTCAATGAGGAGAATTGCAATGCATTTACACAATATACTTTCTTATTTCACAGTTATTGCTCTGTTCATCCATTTGCATGTCGATCTGGCCAAAAAAGGGCAAAACCCTTCAAATATCCTTTTCTTTTAGTTCTGCACCCATCAATAAAGAAAATTTATTCGGCTGGCGATATCAATTTAAAGAATTTGCTTGTTTATTTTGCGAATGAATATTTATTGAACTAGCATACTATGGTGCATACTATGGTGATGGACTAACTTATGACTTATAAAATACCACATTTTAATTTTTTATCACCAGATCATGTCATGTTGAGCTTTGATGGTCATCCTCTGTCTGTTGTTCGTCAGGGGGTTTACATTTAATTTGTGAGTACTCTATAGAGGCCACATTTATCGTTCTTTTTACTTTTTAAGAACATTTCTCCCAATGACATCTCGGCGGAGTTCGAAATTCGTTCACAAGTTTTGAAAAAGCTTGTGAACAATAGAGGCCATATTTGATGCCCTATCGCCATTAAACTTGGTCAGAAAATTTGTCCCAATTATATCTCTGCAGAGTTTGAAACTTGTTCACATGGGAAATAAAATAAGGTCAGTTAGTCAAATTAAGGAAAAAGCTTTTAAACATTCTAGAGATCTCATTTTTTCACAGTACTTTATAAGACTTAATCTCACAACATTTGTCAAATTGATATTATTGCCTAGTTCGGAACTGGGTCACATGGGGTTTAAAACTAGGTCACTAGGTCAAATTAAAGAAAAATCTTGTGAGCACTGAAAAGGCAATATATTTTGCTCTTCATGCAACTGTGTCAGAACATTTGTCTCCATATCTCGGGCTAGTTTGAAACTGGGTCACTTTGTATCAAAAACAAGGTTACTGGATCAAATTAACTAAAAAGCTTCATAAAACTTGCTCACAATATTTTTTCTTATCATATCTTGGCTGAGTTCAAAACTGGGTCTTGAAAGATTATCAAACCTGAGTTCAGTTCCTTTTGGGCCTTAGATAAGCGACTTAGGGCCTTTGAACCCCTTGTTTACAATTAAAATTTCTGTTATCTTGTCTTGCTGATTTCTGCTTAATGTTTAATTGCAAAGGCAATAGAATGATTTTCGAGATTGATAGTGTTGTAAGTGGAAGTTGAACTACTATATACATTTATAGGAAATGACAAAGTGCATTTTGCCATTGTGATTTACGAAGATATTGTTAAAGCTATCCTAAAAATGACAAAAGAACTTGTTAAAATGTATAATAATTTTTGTCTGTTTCAATTACCAAATATTTAATAGATGTTCAAATATAGACATCCTTTCTGTGTCGTAAAAATTACAAATCAAGCAATAACCAAGAACAGCTATGAAATAGTAGTTATCCGGATCTCCTCCACAATTCTGGAAAAAACACACCTTACCTAACCTGTAGGAACAAACAATGCTGACCCATTTCATCCACCATTGATAATTTCATTCAAATAAGTATGGTTGATAGGTATGTGATTTTAAAAGGATTTGAAAAGCTTTGCCTGTACCCACAGAAAAGTGTGTTTTTGTCTGAAATCTCGCCCATTCTGTAGTAAGTGCCTTCCTTTCACAGAACGCTGACCCCACCCCTCGGGCTGACCGTATCAGCAAGGACTATGAGAAAGAGTACCCGAGTATCGAGATCGAGGGTAGACGCACCATACGTAAGTCTTCAGACAAGCAGCCTACCAAGAACATCGAAAACGTGAAACTGGATGGAGAGGTAACTGAACTGCATAACATGGAAGTCTTTTCAAAGTTCATGCCAGGGCTTAAATTTCATTTAAACTTCCTGGCCTTATGTTGAATGTTTTTCTCAGAGCTTTTGGAAGTTTTGACAGTATGAAATGCATTATACACATTTATGCAGGGCCCTTGATCACCGTTTTTTGGGGCCGAATATCGGCCCCTTCCCCCATCAAAAAGGTATACTTTTTTCCCTATTTGTTGGAAAAATTTTTTTTTTTAGGAAATGTCTTATGATTATTATATTGCAATTCCATTTCAAGTACATCTAGTCAAATATGCTAAATTATGAACAAAGCAATGAATATAGTGCAAACATGTACAAATGTAGTTTTGATAAAGTAAGTAAAAATATAAGGGACCTGGGTACCTTCCCCTGATGGCCAGAGAGGGCCCTGTTATATTTGAACTGTTTCTTGTTTTTCCTAACCTTCTGTCAACTTTGAAATGTTTGTTGAAAAATTTGGAAGTCCTCACTTCCAAATGTTGTGTATTTGAAGTTGTAAGGATTGTTTTAGCAGTTAAGATGCTTCCATGTCTGCAATTTTGGTTGAACCAAGGCAAAATATTGGATTCAGTTACTCCCAGACTTCTGTTAATGCAAGCCCTGTCATGCAGTAAGCTAAATGTGCGGCTCTGTGGGAAAACCGGGCTAAATTTATATGCAAAGTGTCATCCCAGATTAGCCTGTGTGAACTCAGGGACGACACTTTTAGCCTAATTTGGATTTTTGCTAAGAAAGACTTCCTGTAAGTGAAAAATACCGTACAAGCAGAAAGTGTCCTCCTTTATTAGCCTGTGCAGACTGCGCAGGCTAATCTTAGACGACACTTTACACACATGCATTAAGCCCAGTTTTCCAAGATTTCCTAGAGCGCGGCTCAGTTTGACTGTAAATCTGAGTATCTGCAATCCTGATTTTGAAAGTGTACCAGTGCAATATGGGACTTTGCTAATGTCAAATAATCTCCGGTACTGTCACCCCCTGTACGTCGATAATCCAAACTGAGTAGGATAATTCAAACTGAAGAAAAAAAGGCGTCATAAATAAAGACTCCAGTCATTTATTTCTAAGAACACGTGTATTTAAGGTAAGTTGTGACATAATAAACGTTTATTTTTGATAAAATGTTATTTGTCGGATACAATCCGCTTATAAACTCATAACAATTAAAAACAATTATGTCAAAAATAACATGAATATGTTTGAAAATCTGGAAAAAGTAAATGAAATTGTCGAAAGTTTTAGGCCAAAAACAATTATAATCAAATGTTTTTAATGTTTTAATGCTTGTACTTATGTATTAACCTTTCATATATGTATGTACAAAATTTGATTGGCGTAAATGCTCAAAAACGCAATATATTTGTATTTGTTTGGGACAAGAATATACAAATTGGATAATGACCTAACTAGTGTATGGATAATTCCAGACTATTTTGAGTTTGGTTATTATCCACAGAAATGTTCATATCAGTTTGGATTTATCCATAAACTTTTATACCCGTCCTGCAAACACATGATTTTAACACAGAAACACACTAGGTGTTAAAAGTAAAATTTTAAAGGACATTCATGATATAATTTGGCATATCTCTGTTACAGTTTCGTTTGCTCTTTTGTCAATTAACGTGTAAATAATTTAACACATAGGTCGCATTTAATGAAAATTAGCATTTTCAGAAGACAAAATTATCGTTTTTTACTAGAAAACTATTAAATCGTTGCAAAACTCAAAACGCATGTGTGCGTCAGACATTCATTATCACATGTGTAGAACAATTACGTCCTCATAGTTACTAAATTATCAAAAATGATAAAATAATCAACTACCTTTCAGTTTCAGTTTCGGCCAATATTTTTTTCTTCAGTTTTAATTATCCAACTCAGTTTGGATTATCGACGTACAGGGGGTGACTGTGGGCTTCAAGTAAGTGGCCAGTTTTTACAAATTGCATTTTAGCAAATGCATATTATTTTGGATGAAAAAAAAAGTTTGCTTGATATTCCTGCATTGTATATCATTACATTGGTGCATAGATCGAATCTTATTATTTAAATTAAAGTTAAGTACCCCTCATTACTTTTTCATAGATCCAAAGACAGAATTTGTATATGCAAAGTACACACGCATAGTGTGTTATAAATGTTATTGGAATTTCATTAATATACCAGTAAACACAACCTATATTTCTAAGCTTTTCTAGAAAATGTTGCATTACCTGCTTCTCTTTCATTATTAATACTCCCTATTTATTTGAACATGGCACTGTTAATTCTCTCAGTTTTCATGTTTTGTTTGACATTATCTATGATTCACTGCTTATTGTTTGTTCAGGATAATGATAAGGTAATTCTTTTTCAAATAATGGAATGAAATGTACCCTTCTCCGATCATAGACATAATGGTAGTCATTGTATTGTGGTTTCTAATCTAACTCCAGTTTTTATTTTTTTGACTTTGAAATACAATTGTATATTTATAGTTTAAGTCCCGAAACCAGCGTAACCAGAGGAAACTATAGGTGTACCCCCTTGTGTCTGTTCCAATATGGATCCTGCAATAACTGTAAAAGTATTTAAGCTGTTTTGATGAAACTTTGTGTGTGGATAGAAGTCAATACTGGGAATCTGTATATAATTTTAGTTTTTTTTTGTATAGTTATGTCAAGAATTGAAACTAAAATCTTGATCCTGTGTTAATGCGAAAAGTACTCAAGCTAGGTGAAAATTGGTTTTATTTTTTTTTACTTTGAATTACAATTGTATATTTATTATTATCTGGAGCTCTGAATAACTTGTTAAAGTATTTAAGCTGTGTTGATGAAACTTGGTGTGTGGATAGAAGTCAATACCGGGAATATGTATATAATTTTAGTTTTTTTTGTAGAACAAAAACAGTGGTAACTATTGTTATGTCAAGAATTGAAACTAAAATCTTGATCCTGCGTTAATGCGAAAAGTACTCAAGCTCTGCTAGGTGAAAATTGGTATGTGGATAGAGGGCATATGGGGAATATGCAGGCTATTTCTTCTTTATTTTGTCAGACAAAAAATGTGGCTGCTATCGTTGCAGAAATAGGTTATTTTTGATAGGGACAGAATGGTGATTCTGCGGGGCAGAATGGTGATTCTGCAAGTTTTTTTTATTTTATTTTGTCAGACCAAAATTGTGGTTGCTGTGAATTCAGAAATAAAAAATAAATGCATCATGCCATAGCTTAAAAGTACTAAAGCTATGTTAATAAAAGTTACGGAGATCCTGTCCTTACTGAGACAACATATATCTGAAATGACTCTGCTGTTTTATTTGTGACAGAGCTCTTGTTTTTTCTTAGCAGGCTTTAAGTGTATAAAAGTATGCTTAAAACTGGTTAACCTGAATACGCCGTGCATTGAAAATCTTTTAATAATCTTTGTACTTCCCTAAGCTTGTGTTTTGAACTCTTCTTTAACTACGCAGTCAACCACACTTAAAATTTCATAGTTGAATGACCTTAATGTGCAGATGATGGTATAGAAAGGAATTTTGCCTGAGATGAGTTTAGGCAGAATTATGGCCCTTCGTCTGTTTTTTTTTCACTTTAGAATATATAGTCCCAAATTTTGTGTCTGATTCATTTCTAGTTTCAGTCAATACTGATTATTTACTGCTGCAAATGGTGCCCACTTTTTTTTATTTAATCTTTACCTTTTGATTTTATGTATTTTTTTTTAACCTTTCAGTGGAATGTCTCCTGTAAAATATTGTCTGACAATTGGATGTGACTAACAGCATGTAATGTTTTGTGTGTACACTAATGTTAACTTCATACAAGAAAACAACTCTTTATAATTGAAAGATTTGGAAAAATAATAATCATCTATTTGCTTCATATGATTACAATTGCAAGGTGTTTCAATTATACTTACTCTGTATGTAGTAATTGAAGTTGTTTTCAGACATTAATCATGTCTAAATATTAAATGAGTTTCAGTAGTACAAGTATTGTATTTTTAGGCCTCTTTGCTTTTGCAATTGGTTATTTTGGGATATATTTTTATACAGTGATCAATTTGTCTGTCAGAGTAATGGCAGGTTAAACTGTAACTGAGAATTATCTGAGCCTACCAGTTCATTAGTTCATTATGTCAAATTCTGTTATCCCTTTGCATGCTGGGAAATTTGTCGTCTGCTAAGATGTTGTCTGCTTAATTTCTAAAATTAGCATTTTCTTTGATTTTTTTCAAAGAATACTATCAAACTAGCAAACAGTTTGGATCCTGATGAGACGCCACATTCTGTGGCGTCTCATCTGGATCCAAACTGTTTGCAAAGGCCTTCAAAATCCGGTTCCAGCGCTCAAAGGGTTATATTGCTCATGGTATATTACTGTATATAACTATGAACAGGAAGTGGACAGTGACGATGAATGGCAAGGTCTGATTGACGTCACTGACGCAGAGGGTGAACCGGAATCAGCTTTAAAGCTTCTCACTGACAAGAAATTCCTCACAAAACTGAACGCTCGTGTGGAGTCGAGCTCTGCCCAGGTCCTGGACGGGATGTTGGAGGGAGCAGCTAGACTACGTACGGTCCTCAGGGTCATCACAAACCTAGTCACACTGAAATGGTGAGTCTCGTATTGGCTGCTCTTTTCCCCTGTCTTGGGACCAGCAATATGCACCAATTTAAGGGTATTGTTTGATAACAAAAAAACATTAGAGAGACGTTTTAGTGAACATTCCATTCAATGGAAAGTTATTTCTTTAGCTTACCAAGTATTTTTTTTATGGAAAAAAAAAAAACATGTTTATAAAATTCAATTGTACAAATGCTTCTACTTTGAATTCTTCTAAAAAGGATTTGTTCACTGATTAATGAATTGAGAATTTCTAAACTTAATGGCACAGATGCAAAACGTAACAGAACAGTATACACACATGTAAATGATGAAATAATGATGTCATAATGTTGCTTTTGTATCAGTATGTAAGTCGCTTATTTAAATTTAAACACACATGATGCGATATACCTATCTTTGACATTTAACTTAAACTTTTTTTTTAAAGCATAACATCTGTGAACAAGTCCCTTTCAAACATATCTAAGAAAGCTGAAACTGTAGATATATACACAAAAATAGTTAGCTGTTACAGTTACTTAGTTAAATGTTTATAAATAGAATTTAAAGTAGAAACAATATGTTTATATAGCAGATGGGAATTATGTTTCTTAAGGTAGATAGGGAACAGTAAGTTGCTGATAGAAGAGGAAGTATAACAGTCACAACCTTAGTACAATGTCAGACTTTAAGATATAGTCTTGTTGTTAATCTCAAATAGGATGGGCTATTTATTTTGGCTGCCTAGAATGGTTGAAATATGCAAATTAATTATTCAGGTTTGTAATGTTTTAATATTGTTTCAGTGAAGTTAAAGGAAGGTAATAAGCATTGTTAAAAAGCTATTTGGGATTTTTTGCTATTTTAACTTGAATGCTACAATTTTTAAAGTGTTTTATGATGTTTCATGAATTATTGTAAGGCAAAACTTTAGAGAAAGCTGGATAGGTTGTGTCAAAAGCTAGGTCTTATTAAAGCAAAAGCTTGTTTACACTGGAGGCCACATTTACTGCTCAATCTTTATAAAACTTGATCAGAACATTATTCACATTGATATCATGGGTGGGTTCGAAACTGGGTCACAAATATATATATATTATATTATTATAAACCTTTAATTCATGGAAACTATCAACATGTTTTACCATATTGAAATGTTAAAATCATTTGGGGGTGGTTATATGTGTTAATTTGGATATAGGTTGATTTTTACTGTTATTTTGAGTGCTGTGTTTGTCATGTGTATGTTGTGATTTGATGACATTGTTGTTTACTCAAATTCAATAACTCTAAATTTCAAACAACAATAATGTTTTGCGATTGATATTTTCAGATGTAAATTGAATAGGTCCATGACTTTTTATTCTCATTTGTGTTTAAAGTACATGTACGGTACATATTTGTGGCATATTTTGAAACTATGAAAAAGAAGGTTTACTTGTCTAAATATTGTGTATTGTTGATACATTGAATCAACTGTTGTGTGGACAGATGTGATTGTTTTTATAGTACATTACAAGCCGTATCTGGAACCAAGGACAAACAAAATGCATGTCAAAGTACCAAGTGTAAATGTTTTCTTTCAGATATTAAAAAACTTTATATTAAAAAAAAATCCACTGGACTATTTCTGAACTGATGTACTTTACCATACCAGAATATATAGAGTATGTTATCAGGGATATTAATATTTTCACATCAAATACAAAATCAAAGATTTAAAAACCCAACATATTTTTTAATATAAAATGCTTTTCCACCATATGTTAACAGGAGAATATTGCGGAAACATAAGGTTAAGACATCAAAATAATGGCATCATTTCACAGAGAAACTGAAAATCATTGTTAACTTTTACTTTTGTTTTTCACTGTTTGAAACAGTGAATTATTATTTAAATTTTAGTCCTATAAACCACCGGAAAGCACAATATAAAGTTAATTATTACTTTCATTTCTTAAATTGTGAGTAATGTTGTTTGTGTTGTGTTCAGTGATGTGGAGCTGATAGTGAGCGCAATCAGGGCAGTGAACCTTCCCAAGATGCCCCTGAAACTCCTCTCGGATATCCTCGACAAGTCCAAGGTGAAACAGGTCGGTACAGCCGGTGGATTGTTTGTATGGGTATTTTGTATGTTCAGTATTTAATATTTGATGTATAGTAATTTGTTAACAACAAAACAAGTAGTTATTAATTAATGTAACAATTGCTTTTATTTTCAAAAAGCTCTTTGTGTGTGTTGTACTTACATTGAAAATTAGTAGAATCCTTTTCCATATCTGTTATATCATATAGGTTTTGGACTTTTGTATATGAACAAATTCTTAAGCTGAAGTAAAATATATGAGCCTTGCTCTTTGAAAAGGGGGTTTACTGCATGTGCGTAAAGTGTCGTCCTGGATTAGCCTGTGCAGTCTGCACAGGCAAATCAAAGACGACACTTTCTGCCTTAACTGGATATTCGTCAAAAAGAGTCTTCCTTTAAACAAAAAATACAACAAAAGCAAAAAGGGTCGTGCTTGATTAGCCGGACTGCACAGGCTTATCTGGGACAATACTTTACGCACAAGCATTGAACCCCCTTTTTATGTAATTCCAGCAACCGTGGTGTCAGCAGATCCTCGTAGACCTAGTGATCGCCCTGAACGCCTACTTTGCCAGTGAGATCAGCTGGACAGATAATGTAGACAAACAGATGTAAGCATAAGCACGAAGCATATCAGTACATACGGTCACTAGAAGTAAATTTAACTTAATTTTTATTAGCGCTGGCTTGTATCAGTTAATTCCAAGTTGCTGTAAAACATGTTATGGTATCCCAAAGGTGTCAAACATGAAAAATATTTAATGGAATTAAAATATTGTTTGAGAAAGACGTTATCCTCGATAAATATTTAAAATAAGAACTAAAACTGTTGTTGTTACCATATTCTGTATATTTGTCCTCTTAGCGTTGTTGAGTTAAATACCTAATAAATATTTAACTAAGCATTAAATCAACATCAATACACCTGTTCATATCTTGCCACAAACTTTTCGGATTGTTTTTCTTCAATGTATGACTTGAATATGGGTTTCACAATATTTAAAGTGCATTAATAAGAGTGTCGTAGGTTAATGACAAATGACAATCCTACTGCATTTATGACACAAGTCAAAACACTTTATATATTTGCTTATGATAGACAATGTGATTGTGACATTTCTGATTTCCCAGAGCGGTAGAGTTCCTAGAGGCCATGGGTAACTTCATGTCCCTTCTTCCTAAACTGATGAACCAACAGGTAGACGAGGATCTACGACTCAGGGAACAGTCCATACTGGTAACGTGTTGGTTTCATTTGTATAACCAGTAGCAATTACTTATTTGTAAGTTTAAAACAAGGGCCAAGCACTTTTGTATTTTCTTTTACTAAAACATTTTTTAAATAACTTGCGCATTTCCAGAATTCCAACATTAACATTTTGGTTTAGTTTTCTCTATCAACTATTTAGTGATTAGTTCTAACTGTTTTGTTCACCTATGTAGATTGCATTCAGCTGATAAGGGTCACCATACTGTGGTAACATCAGTGTAGCCCGCCAATACACAGAGCTTTAATACCCAAAATAAAGATAAGCCATGAGATTAAATTTAAAAATCATCATTCACTATCATCATAATAGTCTTGCTGTGTGAAAAGGGGGTTTAATGCATGTGCGTAAATTGTCGTCCCAGATAAGCCTGTGCAGTCTGCACAGGCTGATCTTGGATGACACTTTCCGCTTTTATGCTTCTTTTCTTTGAAAGGAAGTCTTATAAACTAAAATCCAGTCTAAGCAGAAAGTGTCATCCCTGATTAGCCTGTGCTAACTGCACAGGCTAATCTGGGATGACACTTTACGCACATGCATTGAAACCCCCTTTTCACAAAGCGCGACTAATACACATTACAGTGTGCCATGTACACCTGTGAGGCGATGGAGAGAGACAAGTTGAAGCTGGCTGACCAGTACTTCACGATGCTGTCCTCCAAACACACCGCAGCCCTGGACGCTCTCATGGCCGCCACCCTGCCAGACACCGCCATACTGCACAAACTGACCGGTAAGTTGGATACCCATTCTTTATGTTTCTTGTGTATCGTAACCCATTCTTTGATTGGATTTTCTATGAGGAAATTTAATGTCAACCTTAAAGAACTATTCATGCAAATTTCTTTTTCTGAGAGTGTAGCATAAATTAAATTTGTATGGGTTTTATTTTTGTCACAATAACATTTTTGGTAAAAGAAGGCCTAGTTTAAGGAATGTCTAGTCTCTCCAGGGAATCTGTCACTTTAATTAAAGCAAAAAATGTCCTCATCGGCGGTGTATTCATTATCAGCTGATAAGGTTACGCAACACTGTGGCACACAGGTATTATACCCCAGATAAGCGGCCTGGGGGGGGGGAGAATGATTTAACTAGGCCTTTACATGTTTTGTAACAAATATGATAGAAAAACGAATTTCTCAAATGAGTTAAACTTGACCTATCACACTTACATTGCTTCAAAAATTGTCTTTAAAAATATGGCTACTATGTATGGTGGTAATTTGACTTGCTTTGTGCAATTTGCCTAATGTTGAATGGGATTAAATATTCTGGTCGTACAATTATTCAATAAATAAGTACAAAACAAAAATATAAGCTTATCATAAGCTTTAATTTACATCAAAAACCCAAGTCAAACATTTTGATGCTGCTCACATGCAATGATCACTGTGCTTACAGAGCTAGCTGAGGGTAACGAGGAGCTGGCTGTAGATCGTCATGAGAACATGACGCACCTGTCCCTGTCCTGCCTGGCCACCATGCTCAACATTCCCCTCGAGATGGACAACGGGGCTAACGGGCGCAGAAAGGTACGCACTCATTGCTGTCCTGTGTTCAGAGTATAGGGTGATCAACCAGCAATCTGAACTAAGATCACTCAGTTTCCTTAATAACCACCAGAAGGACAGCTCCGGACTGGTGGTGGATTACATTCAGTAATCTATATTGTCAGGCTAGCAGGGAATTATATCTGTTAACTTTCATAACATAATGATTTGGGCTAGTGGATTAACCCTTCTAGCGCTGGAACCAAATTTTAAAGGCCTTTGCAAACAGTTTGGATCCAGATGAGACGCCACATAATGTGGCGTCTCATCAGGATCCAAACTGTTTGCTATTCTGATAGTATTCTTAAAAAAAATATTTAAAAAATGCTTAAGTTAGAAATTCAGCAGACGACAAATTTCCCAGCATGCAAAGGGTTAATACATGTTTGTGAATACTGAATAATAAATGAGCTGCGCTCATATAGAGGGATGGACATTAATCAGGTCTTTGATTAAACTCTAGTTTATCTAATGCATCCATTTCTCAAATCCTTGACTTGAGATCCAATTTACAAGAAAAAGTTGGTATAAAGTTTATGTGTGGATCTGATTTTTTTGTTCGAGAAAGACAGTAGGATACTAGGAAGTTGTCTTCTCTGGGGATTGGTTATTTATGTTAGAGTTACTGTGTAGTTTTACATACATGTTTCCAATATTTCTGACTCAGGTTTTATTTCAGCTGAGGCATGAATACGGACTGCGGGTATTTAAAGTCACTTTCTTTACATGCATCAGGCACTTTATGCATTAGGCACTTTGTACTTTATCCTGCAAGGCACACACTTAGTTATATTTAGTATCATAAATGCAAGTATGAACTAGCATTTAATAAATATGAGCCTCACGCTGTGAAAACAGGGCTTAATGCATGTGCATTAAATGTCATCCCAGATTAGCCTGTGCAGTCCACACAGACAAATTAGGGACAATACTTTCCGCCTAGAGACTTCTTTTAAACACAAAATATCCAGGACCAGACTTTACGCACATGCATTAAGCCAAGTTTTTTTCAGAGGGAGGCTCATATATAGTACTTCATGCAATCATAATAAGAGAAGCCAACAGATAGATGTAATGGATGCAATAACGATCTTTCATGCACCTGCTGTCCAATTCACATAAATTGCACATATGATTTTGATGCAAATTGAGTTTTATGTTCTTTATCTGTGTGCCACAATCTTTTTATGCCCCCAACGGGTGGCATATAGTTTTCGCACTGTCCGTCAGTCTGTCCATCTGTCCGTCCGTCACACTTTTCGTGTCCGCTCTTTCATTCAAGTAGATTTCATCCGATCTTCACCAAACTTGATCAGAAGTTGTATCTAGATGATGTCTAGGCCAAGTTCGAAGATGGGTCATGCCAGGTCAATAACTAGGTCACGGGGTCACGTAGTGCGTTTTAAACATTCAGCATGGTGTCCGCCCTCTAATTCAAGTAGTTTTCATCCTATCTTCACCAAACTTGGTCAGAAGTTTTATCCAGATGATCTCTAGGCCAAGTTTGAACATGGGTCATGCCGGGTAAAAAACTTGGTCACGGGGTTACTTAGTGCGTTTTAAACATTCAGCATGGTGTCCGCTCTCTAAATCAAGTAGTTTTTCATCCGATCTTCACCAAACTTGGTCAGAAGTTGTATCTAGATGATCTCTAGGCCAAGTTCGAACATGGGCCGTGCTGGATCAAAAACAAGGTCACGGGGTCACTTAGTGAATTTTAAATATTTTGCATGGTGTCCTCTCTCTAAATCAAGTAGTTTTTCATCCGATCTTCACCAAACTTGGTCAGAAGTTTTATCTAGATGATCTCTAGAACAGGTTTGAACATGGGCCATGCCGGGCCAAAAACTAGGTCATAGGGTCACTAAGTGCATTTTACATATTGAGCATGGTGTCCGCTCTCTAATTGAAGTAGTTTCCATCCTATCTTCACCAAACTTTGTCAGAAGTTGTATCTCGATGATTTCTAGGCCAAGTTCGAACATGGGCCATGCCGGGCCAAAAACTAGGTCACAGGGTCACTTACACGGTTATGCTTTTATGTAGTGACAAAGTTGAAGTTGGGGGCATCCGTTTTGTGTGGACACATTTCTTGTTTAAAAACAATTACAATTGTTTAAAATGTAAGCTTCAATAATATGTTGTTGATATCTTTATTTGTTACAAGTATGTGACTTGACACATCTATTGGAAACCATTACAAAAAGCATGTTATGTGGTCAATTCTAAGGTTACATTTTGTCAGAAGTATACAGATTATGGATAGAGTCTGGTTTCTGTACATAACTTGGAAACATTGATTTAACCCTTTGAGTGCTGGAACCGGATTTTAAAGGTCTTTGCAAACAGTTTGGATCCTGATGAGACGCCACAGAATGTGGCGTCTCATCAGGATCCAAACTGTTTGCTATTCTGATAGTATTCTTGGAAAAAAAAATGAAGAAAATGCTAATTTTAGCAATTCAGCAGACAACATTTTAGCAGACGACAAATTTCCCAGCATGCAAAGGGTTAACTCTGTTTTTCAAGCACTCTGTAAACATATAAGAATATTTGATACACTGTGTAAATGGATCATTGCATTTGTTATACACTGTGTCGGTTTTCAGTGGTTGGCTTACATTTTTTCACCTAACAAATCATCAATAATTCTTCAAATACTTAAGAATTGTGCTTAATTTCTTAAATTTTGAGATGTGTCCATGAATAAAATCATTACAAACATGTTTTTTACCAATCATACCCAAAAAGTATGGAAGTTACTGTAAAACTTAATGTGAAAACGTTGGTAGCATTTATTTAAAATAAATAATTATAAAAAATCATGTTTACCTCATTTATAAAGAAGACTAATGATAAGTGAACGAATAACATCAATTAATGTAGAAACTACTTGTTTGCGTTTTGGTTTTGAACTTCAAAAGTGTAAGTTGTCTAGGAAACTCATCATGTAGTATATTTGATTTAATAATGCCTTACATGTATATGCCAGATTGCCCACTACCTGGGAGACAAGATGGCGTCCAAGGGACATGAGAAGCTGACAGATGACTTCCTCATCATTCTACGGCACCCTCCCCAGTGCAGCAACATGCTCAAGGTACCCAATTATTTCAATGGGGCTTCTTGAAGAAAAAGTTGTAGCTTAATACAATTTTATTTAGCCATATGGGTCAATTTGTAGCCATAGGCTAATTTTGCGAATGGAAGAGTAAGCCCTGACTTAGTACTAGCAACCCATGGGAAAGACGTCGGACCTCGGACAAATCCGATAAAATTTGACGATGTCCGATAATATTTCCGAAATTGTCGGACCTCGTGTCCGACAAAAAAAACAACAATATGTAAAACTTTGATTAAAAATGAACTCGAAACTAGAAATATGTAAAATAAAAGTCGAACTGGCTGTCTTTGCTGGTGACGTAACAAACTACAAGCGTGATTCTTAGAACCAGTCAAATATTGCAAATTGTTTCGTGACGTAGGCGACACATCATTGAGTGGTTGAATTGAATTTTACTGGTTTCCAGCGTTGTGATGATTGAAAATTGAAAGCAGGAACCACGCGCTGCCTGTTCCGTGTCAAGATTTGATAAACATTGTGAACATCATAATAATATGTCATAATAATAAAAATACATTTTTCTATTCTTTGTTTAAAGAAGAACAAGGTCCGATAAAATCTGGTGAGGTCCAACAAATTTTAAAAGTTATCGGACCTCGTGTCCGACAAGATTTTTTCGTCTTTCCCATGGGTTGGTACTAGTAAATCAGCTGACTAATCCTGTTTTAAATTGCTTTTCTAGTTTGTGGTTTTATTTGGCCTCACACTCTGAAACCATTGCTTATGACATTGGTGACGTACACCAATGTCATAGTGGTGTCCCAAAACTGTGTCACTGTCCCTGTGTATATGTCAGGTGGTGTACGCGTGCTGCCAGGTGTCTTACTGTCCCTGTGTGTATGTCAGGTGGTGTACGCGTGCTGCCAGGTGTCTTATTGTCCCTGTTCACATNATGTGATTTCCCATCAAATGAATCCTTTGAAGGCATTGAAATAGCAATCTCAAGAACAACAGCAATGGCAGATTTGGCTATAATAAATGTGTATAAACCGCCAAATAAACCAACAAAACAACTTTGCGAGCTACTTTTATCTATTCACAAAAAACACATCAAAGATTCAAAAGTAGTAGTGATGGGTGATTTCAACATTGATTGGAATAAAGAAACACCAGACAAAAACCGACTGCACAAACTAATGGTTCAACAGCTGGACTACAAACAAGTGGTAACTGATCCTACTAATGACTACGGATCCACTATTGATTTGATATTCACAAATATTGACAACTTCCAATGTGGCACACTAGAGACATACTTCTCAGATCATAAAGCTATCTGGATTTCTCTCAGTCAATAAATCTTGAGTATACCATCTCATTTATGACAAACATTATTGACAAACATTTTTGCAGATATTACTTGTGTATTCTTCTAATTGCTCTATGGACAAACCTCAATCTAAATTGATGTTGCAAGATGATACATTATGCTCCATTGAAATAGTATCCCTGAAAAATTGAACAAGGTGAGCTTTTTTCTATTCCGATTGTACACTACCACTTACCCATCTACATTTCTCTTTTATTATTGGTCAAAATATCTATAACAGGTTTACTTCAACTCCATATCCTCTAAAGAAATGCATACATATACTCAAAAAAAGATATGGTATGAATGTCAAGGAGACGGCGCTCCATGCTCATGTACTTATAAAATAAACCATGTATTCAAATACAAATAAACTGAAGTAAAAAAATGATTCAAAGGGTTATTTATTACCTTACTACTTCATTGGCGAACGACGGGCGTATCATGCGCTCATGGCGCAGCTCCTCAGTTGCATGAAGGTGCTAAGTCTGTTTTAGCTTGATTTGGTTGAAAGTCTGATATTTGTTGGGACAGTTTTAAACCAGGTTTTCCGAAGGAAAAAACTGGTTATTAGATTGCTGAATGTCGGCGGGCGGGCGGAACAATTCTTGTCCGGGCCATAACTATGTTGTTTCATTGTGAGATTTTAAAATCATTTGGCACATTTGTTCACCATCATTGGACGGTGTGTCCCGCGGAAGAATTACGTCGATATCTCCAAGGTCAGGGTCACACTTTGAGTTCAAAGGTAAAAAATGGCCATAAATGAGCTTGTCTGGGCCATAACTATGTCGTTTATTGTAAGATTTTAAAATCATTTGGCACATTTGTTCACCATCAATGGACGGGGTGTCATGCGAAAGAATTACGTCGATATCTCCAAGGTCAAGGTCACACTTTGAGAAAAAAGATTGAATTTGACACAAGAGGGGTAACTAGGAACAATCAGTAACAATGCTCATTTTGAATTGTCTCCCTTTTATCAGACTTTTTTATTTTTCAAATTGAAAACCTGGTTTTGTGACAATTTTGTCCCTTGTTTCTCATTGTTTGAGTAATCAGCAGTTCTGGGTTATGACATAGAGAGCTCATTAGAATGCTGACTGATGATCAAACACACTCTTCCGATGCAAAGATAGAAAGGTTTAATGTATGTTTGTTAAATGACATCCCAGATTAGCCTTTGCATTCTACACAGGCTAATCAGGGACGACACTTTATTTGTTTAAAGGAAGTCTCTTCTAAACGAAGATCCAGTTTAGGTGAAAAGCGTTGTCCCTAATTAGCCTGTGCAAAATGCACAGGCTAATCTAAGATGACACTTTACGCACATGCATTTAACCCTGTTTTCCCAGAGCGCAGCTCCTATGTTTTTACTGTGTTTACAGTTTGATTAGAGCTTAAATGAAAATGTTACAGTTTGAGGTTGCTCAACATTATACTTCTATTTGTTCCTCCTTTCAGACTGACTGATGCAGCTAGTTTAATGGTGTCCATATTCTTGGAGTCCACTATAGCCAGTCATACAGTGAGTTCTATGTGTGCTAGCTTATATAATAGATCTACTTGACCAGGTTTACAGATATGATCTAGATGTTATCATTGACATGTATAGTTCTCTATGTAATATGAGTACATTTATGCAGTATATCATATGCATTTGGGTAAGCACTTCAAATTACGGTTACAGTTTTGTACAAGATTTTTGGTAGAGTATAACATGACATCAATCAATCCCAATTATCCCATTGCTCGTTATGTATCTAACTGATAGTCATTTTAGCCAGGCCTTTATTTGTCTCGAAGCGCCACATTGCCTTTTTCGAGAGCAAAAGCCGCAACGTGACCTTATCGATTAACATCTTAACCCTTTCCCGCTTAGAAGCGAAGTGAAAATGGCATTTGCAACCATCATAAAACCAAAACAGCTTGCGAGTAACTTGCATGCTGTTCAGGTTTTATGCTGTTTGCTGCTCATCGGTATCTAAGGGTTGGAAATGAAGCCTTTAAAATTTGAATCTAGCAAAAGGTTTTTAATTTAATTTGATTTTCTAAGGGACTACAAATGCATCAAAATGTGTATCTAAGGGTTAAAGGTTTTTTTTTCCCCCTGCAGGCTGCTGCGGCCCTGCTGTTCAGTCAGATGGTGTACTGCGGTGTCTCCGTGGAGGTCCAGCCAGAGGAAATGTTACAGGCCTGTCTGGCCGTATTCACGGACCTTCAGCAGGTAGGTGCCAGGAAACGTAGATACCATACAAGCAATTGACTGGATTTTAAATGTTTAAGGCCTTAGATGTGTTAGAATGTCAGTTATTTATGTCATGTATCAGGTTTATGTGAATTGTTGCACATTGTTCATTTTTTAAATGCCATTGTTATGTCTGAATAATTTTTATTAAGAAAATTACTTTATTTAATATTTTTAAAAGACTGTAACTGATCACTGGTTCAAGTAAAGTTATGCACTGGTAAAGTTAAACAAAAAGCAAATAAGACTATATGATAAATTATAAACTAAATTGATACTTGAATGTGCTAGAAATGCTATTGACTTAAAAATAAAACATATGAAGAAGTTATGTAACTCTGTTCATAGTCCACTGATTATCCACTGTCATGCATATTTCCATGGGAACACAGGTCAATTATCATACAGGGAAGCTTGTGAGTTATTTTCATGTTTAGTTCCCAAAATCTTCCTCTTATTTAATTGTCGGTATTTTGGAGATAACAGTTTATTCTCGTATCTCTTGGCCAATCTTCACCCTAACTTTTAATAGCAGTTTCGGGAATTATTATGTTATGTAGTCAACTTGCTCTGAATCTTCATAGTAAGCATTTCCTGTTTCTTCATAATTGAATATGATTTCTGTTTTGAAATTCTATTTTAGCTAGTGTCTTAACACATTACTCACTCATTTATAGAGTACTGTTAGCATAGAAGACTTGCAAATTGAAGGCATAATTGAATATTTCTGTGAAAATTAAGCCTTGCTCATCTCTTAAAAGTTTTTTTGTTTTATATGTGTATTAATCATGTCTCAATTCATCTAACATAAGTTCCGTGAATGGGTTCTTCTCACCACTGTTTAGCTCACATGAGTAAAATTTGCACATATAAAGCTTTTGTGATCACTGTTTGTTGTCTTTTGTGATCACTGTTTGTAGTCTTTTGTGATCACTGTTTGTAGTCTTTTGTGATCACTGTTTGTAGTCTGTGATCACTGTTTGTAGTCTGTTGTGCATCATACATTATCATCCTTATGCTTAACACATCTAAATTTGGTAAGAACTTGTGTCAAAGTGATAATTCATCCTTGTTCAAAATGGGGCATGTTGGTTTAAAACCAAGGTCACTTGGTCAAATTGAAGAAAAAGCTTGTTCACACTTTAGGAGAAACAAAAATATTACCCAAATCTTTATGAAACCTTTTTTCCCAGGGATATTGCAGCAGAGTTAGAAACCTGTAGTTATAAACAGTTAAAAAACTATGCCTTTAGTAGCTAACTACCATATCATTATTATTTTTAAATTGAAAGGAGTTATAAGTGAGATGAGCAGCAAAAGGGCCCTCTTTCCAGAAAATGTGACTTAAGTTACAATTTCACTTAAAACATTATTGAATCAGTACATAATTATGCATGCTTAACACATCATAAATTTCACATCTTCTCCAATGGCTCAATTCCTCAGTTTTCTAGCGATGCAGATGCTGTTTATTGCCTGTATTTGTTTCAGATCTGTGTGAGGTGTCCGTTTGACTACGGGATCATGGATGGACTCATGTTGCTGCTCTGTGAAATGCTTGTACAGGTAAGAAACTTCTCTTATATAACTGCCAATAATCATGGTGGTGTTGTCAAATGAAAATAAAACATTATATTATAATGCTCCCCGAAAATTTTCGGGGAGCATATAGTTGCAACTTTGTCCTTCCTTCCTTACTTCCTTCAGTCACACTTTTGTTACAGTTTCTCATAGCGCCTTCAATATTTGACTGATCTCTTATATATTTGGCATATAGGTACCTTGCATGGACCTCTACCTTTTGATGAGATTTGAGGTCACTGGGGTCAAGGTCAAGGACACTGAGGCTAATAATAGATTTTCTCAAGGTCACACTTTTTTTCCCACACAATTAACCCATATATCGACAAAGCATCATCAAGGAGCATCCATTAGTTTTACTATTATCCCTGTATTTTTATAGCCACCGATACAAAGTGATGTTGGGTGTACTGGAAACACCATTGATGTTTGTCAGACTGTCTGTCTGTCTGTCCGTCGATCTGTCTGTCTGCTCATAAACACCTATTTGTCAGGAGAAGTTTTCCATCAGTTTTTATCTTACAACATTCAAACTTGTGTGGATTTTCTGTACGATACTTTGTCTTGCATGTGTGATTTTTATGTCTGATGTTTAAAATTACAAAAGTTATTTCCCTTTTCAAGTTAGAATTTGTGTTACATTATTATACCCCCATTACCATTGGTAATGGGGGCTATATAGGAGTCACTTTGTCGGTCGGTCTGTCTGTCCCGAAAGCTTGTCCGGGCCATAACTATGTCATCTATCAAGGGATTTTAAAATCATTTGGCACATTTGTTCACCATCATTGGACAGTGTGTTGCGCGAAAGAATTACGTCAATATCTCCAAGGTCAAGGTCACACTTTGAGGTCAAAGGTCAAAAATGGCCATAGATGAGCTTGTCCAGGCCATAGCTATGTTGTTCATTGCCATAAATAACCTTCTCTTGTTTTGTGAGACAGCATGCAAAATATTCTGTGTCAATGCAGCATGTGGGGGTATACGTCACGTCAGTGACAAAGCTCTAGTTGTTACTGTAGACTGTTCATCTGAAACCATAAGGCGCAATGCTTTAATATTCAGTATTTATAATTATGCCCCCCTTCGAAGAAGAGGGGGTATATTGTTTTGCTGGATGTCAGTCGGTGGGTTGGTCGGTCTGTCGGTAGACCAGTCCGTTTCTGATCAATAAATTGTGAACGGAGTAACAGATTGGCTTGATACTTCACATGTGCATTGGCCTTCGACAGTAGATGACCCCTATTGAAATTGGGCTCACTAGGTAAAAGGTCAAGGTCACTGTCAAAATTAGTTTGAAAAGCGTTTCGGATCAATAACTCGTCAACGAATTGACCAATTTGCTTGATACTTAACATGTGCATTGGCCTTGGACAGTATATGACCCCTATTGAAATTGGGGTCATTAGGTCAAAGGTCAAGGTCACTGTCACAAAAAGTATGAAAATCAAGGCCCTGTTTGGGGGGGGGCATATGTCTCCGACCGCGGAACTCTTTTTATGCCCCCGGTAGGGTGGCATATAGCAGTTGAACTGTCAGTCCATCCGTCCGTCTGTCTGTCTGTTCATCAGTCTGTGCGTCCGTCCGAAAACTTTAGCGTTGGTCATAACTTTTGCAATATTGAAGATAGCAACTTCATATTTGGCATGCATGTGTATCTCATGGAGCTGCACATTTTGAGTGGTGAAAGGTCAAGGTAATCCTTCAAGGTCAAAGGTTAAAAAAATAATAAAAAAGGGCATGCATGTGTATCTCATGGAGCTGCACATTTTGATTGGTGAAAGGTCAAGGTCATCCTTCAAGGTCATTCATTGGCTACAGAATCAATAACTAACCAATTGCATGGCTTTATTTTGGTGAAATGACGTCGTCAACATGAAATGACGTCACGATAGTAAACAACTTTTAGATCTATCAGCATTTGTTTGGTCAATTAAGATGTATTTTATTTAGTTTAAAAGCATGTGATTAAAAAGATCTGACACTCATTGTCATATCATACCATATTTTATTAAACTCGTCCAGGAAATTCGTTAGTAATCTCGCCAAAGGCTCGCTTATTAACAAAATTCCTAAACTTGTTTAATAAAATATGGTACGATATGACAACTTATGTCAGATCCTATATTTAAGCCCTTTTTGCTTTAATGCCTTTGCCTCAGACTTCAAATAATTGTTAGCCCATTATAAGCAATTCTTGATTATAACATTATTTTTGCTTCACAGTCTGATGCGCCCGTGGCCCAGCTGTACATTGAGACCGGTATCTGGGGCACGCTGTGGCACCGTGTGGCGCAGGCCCTGCAGGTCATGAACCCGGACACGGACATGCCCATCCATGACATAGAGAGTGATGCCGAGGCACAGAAGGGGTTCCGAGACCCGGACTGGTCCCTCGTGTCACCCCAGGGACTCATGGCTGTATTGCAGATGTCAGTTACTGTCTTCACTAAGGTACGGAAGGTTTTAGGCAAATTCTCCTCCAGTCTCTGATTCAAATCAGGCAGTTTCCTATTAATTACAGAAATATGTGCACTTAGTACAGCTAACTCAGGAAAAGTATGAGTAAGTTAACTAAACCTAGTGATATGACTTTAATGCTGTTAGAAACCGAACTGCTGAAAACGGCAAAAAAAATCCAAACAAACAGGTACTTTATTAAAGACTCATCCTCTTAAGGTCTATTTTGGTAATAGTTCAGCTTTCATCATTTAATTGGTACACATCTTCACTCAGACAGTGCATAATTAATATTAAAAACACTATGATTTAAATAGTGTTAGTTCATGGCTCAGAAAATATGCTTGATGTTAAGGAAAGTACAGCATTATTTTACCCATCCATAATTATCATGTTTTGAAGATCAGTTTATTAGTTTTGTATATTTTCTTCACTTTGTAATTTCTGATGCATTCTATGGTGGACAATGATATGCGCCTCGCTGTGTGAAAAGGTGGTTTAATGCATTCGCATAAAGTGTCGTCCCAGATTAGCCTGTGCAGTTTGCACAGGCTAATCAGGGACCACACTTTCCGCCTAAACTAAATTTTCGTTAAGAAGCGTCTTCTTAAAACAAAAAAATACGATAAAAGCCGAAAGTGTCATCCCTGATTAGCCTGTACGGACTGCACAGGCTAATCTGGGACGACACTACGCACATGCATTAAACCCCCTTTTAACAGAGGGAGGCTCATATCTCATGTCTGTGTTCCACAGGAGACTCAGCAGTGCATACCCAACCTGGCTGTCCCAGACAGCATCATCATGCTTACACTCATTCACCTGCTCCGAAAAGAATTCCTCCACTCACTTAGTAAAGGGTTAGTATTAAACTTTCAACAACCAATGTTTACAGTATGCTAAAACTGAATTTGTAACCGCTTCTTGTTTTAATATGTACTTATTCAACATTTTATATCATGCAGTTTATGCTTTCATACTTACCCAGTCTCTGTGTTTCCCAAGCAGACATTCAAACTTGTAATGTGCCCAGCTACTGTTCATACAGAATGATAAGAACAATGGTCCAGTGTGATTGACTGGCTTTGTTTATAGCCTGAACCCTTGGTTGTATTCTCAATGTTAAATGGTTGTGGTATAAACCCGTATCTTGCTTTACCAATCTCGTTTCTTTTGCTATGTAGTCATAAATATGTAAGGCATACTGTTCGAAAATAAAATAAATGAAATCTTCTTGTCAACAGTATTGTTGTAATTTCTCCTTACTTACCAAGACCAATTCTCCGTAAATAATAAGCCAATCGTTAAAGACACAACTTCATAAAAGCAGCCTTACACCATTGTTGCTGCAGTTTCAGTGTGGAGGGCCCCCAGCTGACTGTAGATCTCATACTGGAGGTCACACAGATATGCTGCTTCCCATTTGCTGTGGACGCCAGTGAAGACTTGCTCGGTGAAATACAGGTGTAAGTAACCTGTTGAAGCACAATCAAAGCATTGAAATATGTATTTCATTGTTTGTTTCATGAAGTGGATGGTATGTTTTTAAAGGCCAACTTAAAGATCAAAATAATGTATATTCAGATGTTGCACTTGATTTTTAAAGTATTCATTATTTCATCAATAGGGCTTACATAGGTTAGTGGTTGGAGGTATATTATATTATTCATTATTTCATCAATAGGGCTAACATAGGTCAGTGGTTGGAGGTATATTATATTACATAGGTTAGTGGTTGGATGTATATTATATTACATAGGTTAGTGGATGGAGGTATATTATATTAACAAATATTATGAGCTGTAACTTGCAAGTGTTAAGGGGCTAACTATATTAGTTCCAGCTAGTTGTCTGCAAACTATTGTCCCCATCATTCAAAGCATATGTCCCTGTTGTGTAGGTGTTAACACTCCCATATCCCCCTGTTCTGCAGGTGTTTACACTCTCATATGCCCCTGTTCTGCAGGTGTTTACACTCTCATATGCCCATGTTCTGCAGGTGTTTGCACTCTCATATGCCCCTGTTCTGCAGGTGTTTACACTCTCATATGGCCCTGTTCTGCAGGTGTTTACACTCTCATATGCCCCTGTTCTGCAGGTGTTTATACTCTAATTTTCCCTAGTTCTGCAGATATTTACACTCTCATATGCCCCTGTTCTGCAGGTGTTTACACTCTCATATGCCCCTGTTCTACAGGTATTTACACTCTCATATGCCCCTGTTCTGCAGGTGTTTGAACTCTCATATGCCCCTGTTCTGCAGGTGTTTACACTCTCATATGCCCCTGTTCTGCAGGTAATTACACTCTCATATGCCCCTGTTCTGCAGGTGTTTACACTCTCATATGCCCCTGTTCTGCAGGTGTTTGCACTCCCACCATCTGATGCCCAAGCTGATGTTTGCGTGCCAGAAGTACCTGAAGGAAGATCAGCTAGAGACGCCAGTCGGCCTCATAACACGACTCGTGCTCAGTAACAACATATTTGTGGATCAGTTCTGCACTGCTGTAAAAGATCTCAAAGTCAGTACCTTACACATGAATTGTGTTTGTAGAGATTTGTATGAGCATTACTTTTTAACCAGGTTTTCCGAAGGAAAAAACTGGTTATTAGATTGGCGAATGCGGGCGGACTGGCAGGCGGAACAAGCTTGTCCGGGCCATAACTATGTCGTTCAGTGTCAAATTTTAAAATCATTTGGCACATTAGTTCACCATCATTGGACGGTGTGTCGCGCGAAATAATAACGTCGATATCTCCAAGGTCAAGGTCACACTTTGAGTTCAAAGGTAAAAAATGGCCATAAATGAGCTTGTCTGGGCCATAACTATGTCATTCATTGTCAGATTTTAAAATCATTTGGCGCATTTGTTCACCATCATTGTATGGTGTGTCGCGCGAAAGAATTACGTCGATATCTCCAAGGTCAAGGTCACACTTTGAGTTCAAAGGTCAAAAATGGCCATAAATGAGCTTGTCCTGGCCATAACTATGTCATTCATTGTCATATTTTAAAATCATTTGGCACATTTGTTCACCATCATTGTACGGTGTGTCGCGCGAAATAATTACGTAGATATCTCCAAGGTCAAGGTCGCCACGACTAAAAATAGATTGATTTTGAAACAAGGGGGGTAATTGTGATGAACAATCAGTAGCAATTCACATTTTGAGTTGCAGTTGTCTCCCTTTATCAGACTTTTTTTTTATTGAAAACCTGGTTTTGTGACAATTTTGTCCCTTGTTAAAGATTTGCTTCTAAAAAAAATGTGTTATTCCTGCTTTTGAAATTGTTTCAAAATATTTGTTGAAATTTACCCATCATTATTGCATCTTATCATCAGCTTCCAGTTTAATAAAATTAGACAGGTTCCAAAAAATGACAGAAGTGTAGTTTATATTTTAGCTTGATTTTCCAGCACTGTACTATATGACTTCATTTACCTTTTGTAACTGCATGTTTGTATTCTTCAATAAAACAAACATTTCACCAACAAGTGTAGTATGAATGCATATTTGTATGATCTTTTAGTTCTGCAAAACAAAAATAAGTTCAAGAAGTATAACAGCTGTAGTGCAGCATGAGCCACTGTACATAAAGGCCGCGCTCTGAGAAAACGCAGTTTAATGCATGTGCGTAAAGTGTCATCCCAGATTAGCCTGTGCAGTCTGCACAGGCTAATCAGGGATGACACTTTCCGCTGAAAGTGGATTTTCGTCAAGAAGAGTCTTCCTTGAAACGAAAAATACACTAAAAGCAGAAAGTGTCTTCCCTGATTAACCTGTGCGGACTTCACAGGCTAATCTGGGACGACACTTTACGCACATGCATATAACCGCTTTTTCTCAGAGCGCGGCCCATATGTACATATGAAAATGTTGTGTTTTAGTAGCTCCCAAGTAGTGTAGATTTTGATTTAGAACAGTTAGAAAATAAAAAAATCGACACGCGGAAAGGGGCAAGCCCCCTTCCGCACCAACACCCTACCGCGCTATCTTGCCGCTGTGCCTGACCCAATTCTTGGGGAAATGCCTGATATATATATATATATACATACCCTACATGGTCTAGTGTTGCTTGCTGTTTCAGTACATTCCATTCCTGTGTATACCCTACATGGTGTAGTGTTGCCTGCTGTTTCAGTACATTCCATTCCTGTGCAGCTGTGTTGCCCCGTCCAGCCCTGTCTCCATGGTTTGTGACACCGTCTCACTGTGCAACCATCTCGTACGCATCTCTGCTCAGCATATCACATTGGTCAAGGCAGTTGTACAATCAAACAAAGGTATTTGACAGCTCTATGCTCTGTGCATTGTGCACAGAGAGAAATTTATTTTATTTAAGCGCACATTGAGGAAACTTTCCCTTTACAGAAATCAGTTGTGATATTGCAATCATGTGTGAAGCACCTCAAGTTTCATAATATTCATAAGGATAAAATTTAAAGTGTTGTGAATACAATCTTGGTGTCTAGTGTCCTTAATCTCTGTATGCCAATAGTTTTTTTTTTTTTATTATTCCCTGAGAATGTTTATTTTGTTAAGGAACAATATAATTTTTAAACACCCAAAATAGAAATGTGCAAATGTTAAAACGTGTGCTGTGCTTGAAATTTTTAATGAATGTAAAATGTCCTTGTACAAAAACTGGGGAAAAAATAACATGATATTGGTAGAAACATTATGAGCCTCACTCTGGGAAAACAGGGCTTAACCCTTTGAATGCTGGGAAATTTGTCGTCTGCTAAAATGTCGTCTGCTGAATTTGTAAAATTAGCATTTTCTTTGATTTTTTTTCTAAGACCACTATCCGAATAGCACACAGTTTGGATCCTGATGAGACGCCACGTTCTGTGGCGTCTCATCTGGATCCAAACTGTTTGCAAAGGCCTTCAAAATCCGGTTCCAGCGCTCAAAGGGTTAATGAATGTGTGTAAAGTGTCATCCCAGCTTAGCCTGTGCAGTTTGCAGGTTTGCACAGGCTTACTTTCTTTAAACAAAACATCCCATAAAAGTGAGGTTTACGCACAAGCATTAAGCCCCGTTTTCCAAGAGCGATGCTCATATAAAACTGAGAGTATTCCCGCTGCTGCAGGAGACCCAGACAAGCTGTGTGCTCTGATTGGTCACCACTCGGCCTCTGTGAAGTCCCGCACATGCAGTCTCCTAGGCAACCTTATGAAGCACAACGCCCAGATGTACACGTTCCTCAAGCAGAAGGACAAGCTCTTTGATGGGCTCATCGTCTGCCTCAAAGACGAGGATCAGAACGTTCGCAAGGTCAGTGGGGGTTGCCTTGTCTTTGACAGATGATGATAATGTTTTAGGTCTTTTGTTCCTGTGTTGTTTATAGTTTTCATGCTATAACAGTTTAAAAGGAAAATCATGTTCATGTTTTGTTATTTGTAGATAAGGTTTCATCAAACTTACAAAAAATGAATCTGATCTCAAAACGTGTTGATAAGAATTTTTGGAAGTCTGTATATAATATAACATATTTTCGAAAAAGTGTCTGTAAATACAGTGTTATGGACAAGTCAAACTTGTGCGAGACATTCATGTGTGGAGCCTTGTCTTCTGCTTGTCCCCCAGGGTGCCAGCTATGCGGTGGGTAACGCTGCATTCCACAATGACCTGCTCTACCAGACCCTGCGGCCCTCCATTCCACAGCTGGTAGAACTCCTCAAGGATCCCATCTCCAAGACCAGAATCAATGCTGCATGTAGGTGGTCTGGTGGTACATTAGTATTTGCTCTTGGTAAACAATCTTTCCCATGTAAATAACTGCCTTATTTGACTGAAATACTGTTGAAAACAGCAAAAATCCAAATAGACATACACAAAAGAAATAAGTTACTAGTTTGTGTTCATATTATTACATCAGCCACTATTGTATTGAAATTTGAAATTAAAGATCGCAAAAACTATAACATTTTATATGTTATGGTACCGTACCTTCAGATAGATAGTATAGTACACTACAAACATACTCTTTCAGGTGCTCTTGGAAACCTTGGCCTTCATTCCAATCTGTTGTGTCCACAAATCAAAAAGAGCAAAGTTGTTCAAAGGTAACGTTCTATTTGTCAATATGAATATGTAACATCTTGGAAAGAGATACGATCATGTACACCGTTTTTCTTATTGACTTAGCAGCATGCAGTATACTTATACAGTATACCATCTCCAGTTAACCCTTTGAGCGCTGGAACCAGATTTTGAAGGCCTTTGCAAACAGTTTGGATCCAGATGAGACGCCACAGAACGTGGCGTCTCATCAGGATCCAAACTGTTTGCTATTCTGATAGTATTCTTTGAAAAAAAATTGAAGAAAATGCTAATTTTAGAAATTTAGCAGACAACATTTTAGCAGACGACAAATTTCCCAGCATGCAAAGGGTTAATGTCAGTGATCGCCTGTATTTCAAACACATGCCGGTACACATGTTTTGGGGATAAAAATTTGTAAGCCTAATTGTCCTTTAATATTATATTATTGGTTAATTCAAAACTGAAGATTCTCACACGTGATGGTTCCTCAGTCCATACAACTATATTGGGTAAATGCATCACTTGGGCGTGTGAGATCAGTTTCAGTTGTTGTTCTGTTTCAGCCTGGTGTACACTGCTTGCCATGACACCCAGCCCAGTGTTCAGATCAGCTGTCTTCTCGCACTACGCACACTCTCTAAGCAAGACGATCTCCGTAAAGTAAGTACTCAATAGAGACTTCAGATGGGTTTAACCAAATGATATAGAGGATATTTGTTGGATTCGGTGGAATATCAATTTTATTTCACGAGTGATCATAGAAAATAATATTTTCACGAGTGGCGCAGCCACGAGTGAAAATGTATTTTTTCTATGATAAAGAGTGAATTAAAATCGATATTCCACCAAATCCAACAAATTTTCTTTTAATTTTATGCTTTTTTCACCGTTTATTTACATTGTAAAAGAGTTTAAATGGAGAATTTCGCTGGAATAATGACGTCATTTGGTTGAAAAAATGACGTCATTTCAAAGTTAAACAGTGAAAATATCAATATTTTTCACTGTTATTTTTCACTGTTTGAAACAGTGAAATATCAGTTTTATTTCACTGATAAATCTCTATAAACCACCGGAAAGCATATGATAAAAAAAATTCATATTGTATACTACAGGTAGAGAAAAGAAACATTCTATTAAGTTTTAAAAAAAATGTATTTTCATTTATGTACTCATTTATTGTAAATGTGCTATCTATATTATGTTAAGATAATAAATTGTGTACAAATTAAAAAAATTAAAATATAAGTGACCAGTGCTAAGTTCCCAATTCTTTCAGTGCATAAACCATAAGCAATGCATGATTTTGGTAGTAAAATGACCTATTCAGGTAATATGCTTTCCTTATTTCCAGGAAATGTCATCATCAAAGACAGTAGACAAGCTCTCAGAGTTGACCTCCATGACCCCTCGAGCCTCGTCAGCGACCCCAAGGTCAACGCCAAGGTCAAATAGTGTGTTGTCATCGAGCCTTCAGAGTAGTAGGGGTCACACAAGCTCAAGTGCTGTTCTCAGTCATTGCAATAAACTCATAAGTATGCTGCAGGGAAATGAGACATGATATGTGATATAATGCATGTGTAGTGTGTGAAATTAAGAGGTGAAACAATGGCTGTGTACCACAGGGAAATCAGAATTGAATTGTGCTGTACTGTCATATCTGTGTAACGCATTGGAATTACACTTTCAATCAGGATATAGTGGCTCTGTAGAACATGAATATCAGTCTTGAATCTCGATATAATCGCTTTGTAAGACAGTGAAATAAAACTTGTATTATTGTGATAATATTGGCTGTGTAATAAACTGAAGTTAGATTGAAATGTCAAAATAATGGCTATGTAGCACATGAAAATCGTAATATCATGGACATAAAGGGTAAGAAGACAAAAATCAAAATAGGTTAGGTTGCTGCTCTCTTGTGTCACCTGTGGAATGGTGGCCATAAAAAGCATGAACTGAGAATAAGATTTCAAGCATTCATCGTCATCCTAAAATACAATATAGTGGTGTTTATCCTATAAAGACTTTCACATTGTTAAATGTTTAAGCCATGCAGACAATTCTCGGCCAGTAAAACATGAACTCAATCACAGTGCATGCTTCACTTTTAAATGCTTACAAAACTTATCCCTTAGCTTTACAAAGTATTACTGTTTGCCAAAGTCTCTTATATGTATACATAGAACATTTATGTTGTTGTTGAACTCAGACGTAAAATATGGTAGTAGGGAAGTGTTAAATGGGTGATAAAAAGTTTGTTATCCCCCGCCAAAGGCGGAGGGATATTGTTTTGGCGTTGTCCGTCCGTCTGGCACTTTTGTGTCTGGAGCCATATCTTGGAAGTTCTTTGGCGGATTTCATTGAAACTTGGTATGAGTATATATATGGATAAAAAGATGATGCAAGCCAAATGGCATTGTACACCATCTATTAATAACGGAGTTATGGCCCTTTGTATATATTCTGTGTCAATGCAGCATGTGGGGGTATACGTCACGTCTGTGACAAAGCTCTAGTTTGGCAGGGGATATCAATTCAACGACTTTGCTTGTTTCATTTGATATATATGTGCATGTTAATTTGAATTACTAACAAAGATTCATCAAAGACTGCAAACAATGTGCCAAGTCATCATATAGCATCTACAATAAAACATCTTAATGCTAAGGATATTACAGTTCCATTGTTGAAACAACAAACTATATACTTGTATAAATGCTTATGCCCCTGGGGCCCTGTCTCTTTATTCATATCAGTTGTATTGTTTGCACACTGTGATTTGTCATTGTCAAACTGTGTCCTCACACATTTATATAACCTACTTGTTGTTGCATGTGTTTCATTGTTAGCAGATATTATATAGCTGAAATAAAAAATCACAAAATCTTTATAATAATGGAAACAATAACGATATCTTGTTCTTCAGTTGTTATCTCAGATATTGCGCTTACAAACAAATAAACATTATTGATACTTATACCTGCATACCATTCAAAAGTGGGCGAACAGAACTGGGGCATTACTGGTATACCTGTGTTATGTATGTGTTTGCAGGGACCTATCAACAGGTCCCTAATGTTTGACATGAGTGGATATATACATAAATGACAATTATCATTGGTATGTGCTACCTAGCGCAAGTTCTTAACGCTGCTATAAGCGAGAGGGCCAAGATGACCCTGGGTCGCTCGAAGATCTGAGACTTAAAAACGCACACTAGGGTGCTTTCAAAAACGAGCAGAATGGAAAGATGAAACGAGCAGATTATAAAGATGGAACATTTTCACATTTTCTTTTTTATTTGCTTAACCTAAGGGTTACTAGTCAAATGCTAACGATAGCAGTTGAACATAAATGTAGTATGCTATAAAACATTTGCATAAATATATGGAATTCTTAAGGAATTCTAAATTTAATGCTGGCGAGCTTAGAGGGACAGAATCGAGGCAAAAAGGTGAGCACAGCACCCTGCTATTGAGCGGTAAATCTTTCCCTAACTACAATATAGGTGGGCACAACACCCTGCTATTGCGCGGTAAATCTTTCCCTAACTACAATATAGGTGGGCACAACACCCTGCTATTGAGCGGTAAACCTTTCCCTAACTACGATATAGGTGGGCACAACAACCTGCTATTGAGCGGTAAATCTTTCCCTAACTACGATATAGGTGGGCACAACACCCTGCTATTGAGGGGTAAATCTTTCCCTAACTACGATATAGGTGGGCACAACACCCTGCTATTGAGGGGTAAATCTTTCCCTAACAATATAGGTGGACACAACACCCTGCTATTGAGCGGTAAATCTTTCCCTAACTGCGATTTAGGTGGGCACAACACCCTGCTATTGCGCGGTAAATCTTTCTCTAACTACAATATAGGTGGACATAACACCCTGCTATTGTGCTGAAATTTTTTCACTAAGATAACCCTATCTTTAGTATAAAAACCTTTTTTTATTGCACAGTTGATCCAAAAGAGACTGGTACAATCGATCTGTCGAAATCATCTGCACAGCATTTCTATCCAGAATATAAGGGTGAATACCACTGGTTTATAGATTTTTATTTGCGAATAGTGGAAACGGGACGAATTTTAGTCTGATTTAAACTACATATGTAAGTGTTTAGGGTGTACTTAATAAACTAAACGTATGGTATATACGTTTATTATACATCCATACGAAATATATTAACAGGCAACTTGATAGTGCGCGTGCATGTGGTGAGCGCTAGCAATAGACTGAATAGACTGCGGAGGCGTGTATGTATATACTAACAGAGTGGCACTGGGTATGACTCGTGCATTCAATTTAAGGCCTATACTGTTACAGTAAGTTTTGTGAATTTACCGGAAGTTCAATGATTTTAAATGTTGGAAAGAGCTAGACTCCTTCTAATGATGGCATTCAAAGTTCGCACATGTATTTGACTGTAACCAATTAAGGAGGTAACCGCTGCGAGCAACGTTAGTCTTTTAGGAACTGGGGCTCACGGTGCACGATTGGAAGGTTTTTACTTCAATATTCTGCTGATGTTCTACAAGGTCTTTGGGGGAAAAGATTACACTTGGAGACTTTGCTAACGCAACACGCACTTTGAGACTTTGCTAACGCAACACGCACTTTGAGACTTTTCTAACGCAACACGCACTTTGAGACTTTTCTAACGCAACACTTTTCAAACATGAATATCTCAGTTATCAGTAAACATTTTGATTTAAAATTGTACGTGTGATCATTTGACTAAATTCTTTTCAACTCACGATAAAATCATTCATCTGTGACAATCGGCGCTTTACCACGTGTGGTATCAAAGACCTATACAATATAAGTATGTATATATGTATTATAGGTCTTTGGTGGTATATAGTCTGCAACATGCCTTTCGCGCGGTTGCGCTCCTGAATATCAAATCATACGAGCCATAAAATGTTTTTTGAATTAATTTGTATGTTTCCCTTTTGTAAGAACCCACAAAGAATGATCAAATTGAAATAACATTAGCGTTATTTTTCTTTTCACCATTTCCACGTGCAAAACGATGAAACCATACATCCCCACGTGCAATTTTTAAAGCGTCTGGTCGTCATGGATGAATGATTGTATCGTGAGCTTGCAGAGAAAGGGTCAAATGATCAAATGTACACTTTTAAATCGAAATCTTAACTAATAACTGAAATATTAAAGTTCGAAAAGTGTTGCGTTAGAAAATTGTCGAAGTGTATTTTGTGTTCCCTCGGAAATTGTTGTAGATCTACCATGGGGTCTAAATCCAAGATATATTTTGAGATACGCCTTTTTTAACATTACTTAATAAGACTGTAAACTAGGGCTGTCACGATACGCCGTGAGCGTACCGCGGTATATCGTGGTACGGCAACACTGTATCGCGGTACGTACCTCGATATTTTACAGATTATGTATCTGTGAAGAAAACAGCAGAATAACAAGTTTTACAAACTTTATTAAACTCATTAATCAGAACACACTGGTATCATAGTATGACTAGAAACTGTAAAAGAAACTTGATAGAAGTAGTCATTGTTATTGTTATTGTTATTCGCGTCTTTTTCTAAAATGTCCGCCATGTTGTTTACAATAGCTGTGACTACGATCTGTGTAAATCGAACGCTTCAAGGGCATGTTTAAAATGCGGAGTCAGGGGGCCCAGTATTGAAAATCTGTATCGTTCTGACTTTTCCTCGACTTATTCAGAATCTTAAGATAACATGATTCGGAAGTGCCATGCTTTGAACGATCGATATACTAAAGAAAGAAAATAAAAAATAGAATAAACATCTTTTTGATAATTATGAACTTATTTGCAAAGGAAATCGGTCCCAAATTCCAAAAAGGTACGGACCCATACATCGCCGTATTTTAAACGTGAAAGTTAAACATCTACAAGTGGAAGCGCTTGCTTGACCTGGATATTAACGGATTATTTATTTAGCCCTTTTGAATCGCTTCTACAGTTTTCAAAACGATATCTATATCAAAATAATTATGTTATGTATTTATATCTGTGCTAATACATGTATAATAATATTTAAAAAAAA
>VMBQ01000854.1:151272-186827 GCA_007657795.1 Dreissena rostriformis | reverse complement strand
AATTCAAAAAGCTAGTGGTTCTAACTAGGGCTGTCACGATACGCCGTGAGCGTACCGCGGTATATCGTGGTACGGCAACACTGTATCGCGGTACGTACCGCGATATTTTACAGATTATGTATCTGTGAAGAAAACAGCAGAATAACAAGTTTTACAAACTTTATTAAACTCATTAATCAGAACACACTGGTATCATAGTATGACTAGAAACTGTAAAAGAAACTTGATAGAAGTAGTCATTGTTATTGTTATTGTTATTCGCGTCTTTTTCTAAAATGTCCGCCATGTTGTTTACAATAGCTGTGACTACGATCTGTGTAAATCGAACGCTTCAAGGGCATGTTTAAAATGCGGAGTCAGGGGGCCCAGTATTGAAAATCTGTATCGTTCTGACTTTTCCTCGACTTATTCAGAATCTTAAGATAACATGATTCGGAAGTGCCATGCTTTGAACGATCGATATACTAAAGAAAGAAAATAAAAAATAGAATAAACATCTTTTTGATAATTATGAACTTATTTGCAAAGGAAATCGGTCCCAAATTCCAAAAAGGTACGGACCCATACATCGCCGTATTTTAAACGTGAAAGTTAAACATCTACAAGTGGAAGCGCTTGCTTGACCTGGATATTAACGGATTATTTATTTAGCCCTTTTGAATCGCTTCTACAGTTTTCAAAACGATATCTATATCAAAATAATTATGTTATGAATTTATATCTGTGCTAATACATGAATAATGATATTTAAAAAAACCGGTGCGGCAACGCCGTACCGCGGTGCGATTTTTTTCACGACATGCACCGCGATATACCGATATACCGGTGAATCGTGACAGCCCTACTGTAAACCTATTTTAATTATTTGCAAGTTCTTATTATCCAAAAATTGGCAACTTGTTTCTGGTAGATATTTTCTAGACATATATAATACAACTGTCTTTCAAATAACGCTATGACGTCTATTCTATTTATAGTATGGGAATACCAATACTTATGTTCTAAAAATAAACCAATACCAGGTATTGGGTATTTTTTTTAAACACCTCATTGCAACGCGTATTTATTGGTTGCGACTGACGCGGAAGCTATAAATAGTTTTGTCGGCAAATAAATGCTGGCGAAAAGTTGTGCAATCTTAAAAGCTTGGAAACGACGCATTGAAATGTATGTATTTTGCTGTGTTTTTTTTATACATGTTTTTTACATTTTGCCATGTTTAGTTGTTCAAATCATTAATTACAGCACCAATAACGTGTTTTCAACGTTTTTAAAACATATCAAAATCTCAAATGATCACTAAAATGAGAAATATTTAATTTAAAGGGACTGTCCACTAGATTTTGGCATGTATTGAAGCATGTCATTAAATGCTCTATATTGATAAATTCAAACATTTGACCTAAAAATCTGCAGTTAAAAAACAAGAATACAATTTAAAAAGGGAAAAAAAAGTAAACCTCATCAGGGCTCGAACCAGTGACCATCGGGGTCCTGGAGTAAAAACCAATTAGACCGCTCGGCCATCCTGACAAGTATGTACGATAGCCGTATTTTATACCATATATAAGCAATCCTCGTAGTTTTACAAAATATAGCGACAATAACAGAACTTTCCAAATTATTCAATCGTTTCGCGTCGAACGACGCTTTATGATTTTGAGGTTTTCAAATCGTCAAAAGATGCATATAATGGATATTTAAGAGCATTGTAAATGGTCAGTATTACTATTTCCTCAAAAATATCATAACAAACGCGAAAATTTGCGAATATGAAACAACTTTTTTTAATTTTGTCAATTTACCAATCTGTTGGACGGCCCCTTTAACGTTAAATGTTGATCTAATCATAATTAAAGCTGAGATACATGTTACAGGAATAAAAATAAAGGAATATAGCTGGTGTTAATAATCATCCTTCGTTAATCAAGTTGTTGCTCGTAGCTGTTAAGTTGTCAAGAAACGTGTTATACCTTATAGACATGTGACCCCAAATCGCATTGTTTTAAGGCCTTTAATTAATGTAGTAACGGGGTATTTCAAAAGGTTCATCGGCCATAGTACCCGTAAGACTTTTAAACTGTATTTCGTTTGTCAAGCAGGAACCCATAAAGATCTGCTACTCGGATACCCGGATAGACTGTTGAGAGCATTAATGATTACACAGTCGCTACACAGGAAAAACAAAACTAGAAACATGCAGCGACAACACCAAACGCGTCGACACCACCACCATCATCATCACCAGCAGCATCATCAGCAAGAGAATCATGGCGGTCCTATGCAGCACCAAAGTTCGTCTACAGCGCAAACACCGGAAAAGACTTCCATTAACCCGCCATGCCGACAGGTTTTCCGCCGCTTGCCTCCTCACAGTTTCTCCAGCTGCCGGCCTCCACAACAGGAAAAGGGCAAACCGACGGCGCTCCTTGAATACTGGGGACTTCCGGCAATGCGGGCCTAAGCCGGTAGATGTTCACAGCATCAATATCAATACTCATAATCATAATCATCATTCCCCATGCAACGTATATTTCGGCGAGAATTTCTGTGTTCGACTTAACCAGTGGTTTAAATTCCTTACGTGTGTTGAGGATAACAGAACTGGGGGTATAGTGATGTGTGATTTCACGCCCAACAAGAACCTCTCAGCGATGAAGCTCTCTGATGACGCTGTCAAGATACGAGACGTCCCAAACGCCGGCGGATCTTCCGTCGGCTCGGAGGTTCTGTCTTTCGAAGTTCTGCAGAAATGCTTCAAAGCGAAATTGCTAAAGGTATGAATCAATCAAAAAATATAAATAATGGGCATATATGATTGTTAATGCTTCCGAACAAAAAAAATAAAGGATGTATATGATAGTTTATGCCTCCGAAAAAAAGAAGTGATCAACGTTTGGAGTTACTACCACCTTGCGACTGTCAAGTAAAAAATATCAAACTTAGTATGCATGCTCCTAGATTGGGCGGAAATCAATTTCACAGCACTTGTCTAGAATATGTAAATAAACGAAGATTCAAATTAACTCGATTCTTAATAAGTTTCATCTCGCTTCAAATTCTCTCCGTGGAAGTCATGTCTTCAATCGTTTCAAATGATGATTATGTTTTCCATATTTAGACCTGTTTCACTTTCATTAATGACTGTAACATGTATTACAGACAGAAATGGAGGTGGAGTATTTCCCGGAGGGAGGCTCCATTACCGACTATGTGTGCGAGGTGTTCGGTACAAAACTGGGAGTGTCTGTGACCCGCGCCCGCAACTACTGGGGGCGGGAGTTCACCACCGAGCAGGCGGCCCATCTATTCAACAAGAAACTGAGAGGTCAGTTATAAAATTAATGTCATTAAGGCAGTTTCCTAATTCTAATCGTTTGTGGTTGTTTAGAATATTTATTAAAGGGTAATTCCAGTCGGATCTCTATTTATTTCAACTAAGTTTACCGTTACATATGCTGCAAGGGATCGTATGTAACGAAAACTTGACAATAACGATGCAAATATATATTAACAAGCTATTACCAAGCAATTATGTCCCCTACCGGCTCCACCATTGTCAGATTATTATTTTTTATTTTTTTTTAGTATTTGTTGCCATAGCAACCAGAATTCTTGACGTAGGAACAGCATGAAATGACGTGCATAATCTCCATATTGGCATCTGTCCATGTTTCAAGTTTCATGAACAAATATGAAGAACTTTTAAAGGTATCGCAGGATCCAGAAAAGTGTGACAGACAGACAGACTGACGGACGGAGCGCAAACCATAAGTCCCCTCCGGTGAAACCGGTAGTGGACAAAAAGCACCACCCAGGCACATAATTTCCCCTTCTGTGAATTTTTAGTGTTCACCGGTATGATATTAATCTCTAATGAAATGAATGTAGAATGTCAGCAACTTGACAGTTACCTATGTTTTTGTCAGGAATCAATCAGTCCAGTCGGAATTCTCTGGAGAACTGGAACAAGCAGGTGCTGCACGTGTGGTCCGCAAACCGTGACGTCACAAACACGCTCGTGCAGGCCTTTCACACCCTAGACCCGGAAGTGACGTCAAACACGGTCGTTCTGATAACCACCACAACGACCTCTTGCGATTTCATCTACCTGAATGGATGAACATGCGAAACGGAACACTCGACGATTCCAGCAATGACACTTAAGATGTCTTGAGAAATGGTTGCAGCCTGAAAAGTCCGACAGGTGCCTTGACAATCTCAAAACAGGACTACGTAACACGGACAATGCAATATGTACACGCAGATGAAGAAAGAACAGTTCACTTAATGTAATATCATTAAGAATGATGTTTTATCTGTATTATCGGTAATCACACTTTCTAAATAGTTATTTTTAACTATCTGCTTCAATAGCATATACTTTATACTAGTATTTAGAACAATATAATGATTAAAACGCTGTAGGCTTTTTTTACCTAAGTTTATCACAGAAATCAATCTGAGAATTTTAAACTACTGTTTATTGCTAGATCTTTGGAAAAATAACTGTTATAGTGTACATCTTTATGGGGCTGTACGGTTATGTCCTTATGCAACCCAGGTTCAATTCCCACTTCTGGCGGATTGGTCAACAGACCGTGCAGGTGGGGTTTCCTCCGAGTTCTCCACCCCATCCCCCCCNCAGGGACCTTATGTAGTATGAAACTATAAACTGAGCATTCATTGAAGAACAACATATAATGTCTGCTTGTGCTTTATTATGTAATACAACGTACTTTGAAAATTAAAATGTACAGGTAAGGAGAAGAGAAATGAACAGGTTAAGATAAATAAAACTACCCCCCCCCCTCCAGGTAACTAACATTCACAACACGCCATTGCACGTATTTTTATACCAGGTACAATATTTATAATCAAGACACTACTCACCAAATATACATCATAATGAAGTTGTATCTTGTGTTGAGCTTGTAGAAGAAAACGTTATCTTTATAATCAGATATTATTAATATTATTTATAAAAATATTATTAATCGTTTTTTTTTAATAATAAGCTATTGAGTTAAATAATATTTGCGTAATAATAAGCACTTATGTTCATGTATCTTTATAATATGCACTACATTCATTCAATCATTTCGATCAACTTTAACTACAACAATAAACACATACTTATATATATAATTTTTCTTGTTCAAAAATAAGAGAACATCAGAGGTTAAAATAACCATGCATGAAAATATTTGAACTCTTAACATTAAATAAAAATGAGGTATTATTAATACAGTAACAGTAAAACAACACAACATTACATGAAATTATAAATAAAGGTACATCAAACTATAAATAAACACTTAAAAATTGTAATCCATAACAGAACATAACATTCACATATTAAATAGTTCTATTATACATCATATAAGAGATTCTCCAATGTTCAAACAGAGGCTGCTCCATTTGTTTAACTATAACCAAAACATTGCAAACATTTGTATTTCATATTACATGAATAAATCTAGCACCAGTATAATTAAATAGTATTTGATGTGTCAAGCATTATAATGCCACGACAAGAGCACTTTTAACATTAACAAACATAAACAAACATGATCTAACTTATCAACCAAAAAAGCCACCAAAAATGTATTAAAAAGGAGGTCACAAAATAACGCATTAACATGTGAATTCTGTGCAGACAAAAAAAGAGCATAAAAATAGGTCAGTTCGATGAACTGGGTATGATTGATTTTATTTGCTTTCCTAAACTTAACATTTTCATCACAGGCATTTTCTTGTGTTAATTGTTTATTCAGCTCGGTGAGAAATGTCCAACCTCCGTTGATATAAAACATCAATGGGAGCCATGTACAGCATGTGTTTGTTGGATTGGTAAGAGAGAAATACTGGTCCCAATACTGCAAAAGTCTGATCATAATCATAGTAAATTAACATATTGACCAAAAACAATTACATTCTAACTTTGTTAAGAAGATATTAACTTGTTTCTTTTTAAGTTTTAAGAATTAAATCCCTAAGAAAATGCTTAAGTTTTTAGACATCACTGGGCTTGCACATGTGGTTGTAGTGGTGAGAAGTTCAAGATTTAGTGCTATCTGTCTTGTAAGTAGCTCCATGAACATCATGTCTCCTCTGGTAGACTTTCAAGCTTCTCTGTAAAAATGGGGGATAAACATGAATAAAATATTTGTGACTCACTCTGAAAAGGGGGCTTAATGTATGTGCGTAAAGCGTTGTCCTAGATAAGCCTGTGTAGACTGTTAGCACATGCATTAAACCCTCTTTTCACAGAGCAAGACGCATATATATAATGTATTATTACCGTATATATATATATATATAATATACGGAAGTGAAGTACAGGATACAATAAGACTTGATCATAAGTAAACCAAGTACATAACTGAAATTTCCCAGAAATACATTTTCACCAGTAGAGTTGTTTTAGATCAAGTTCCATATCAGGCGCCATGAAGTTTGAAATTTTATGTTTCCTTCAAAGACTGTTGAAAAAACTATGCAAACCTTTAGAACTATAAATTAGCAAACTCATTTACTTCACAATATTTTCTATGAAAAGACATAAGTATTCTCACAGATTTTTTTTTTTTTTAAAAAGACTCAACAATTGTTGGCACATGTAAAAATAAGAGATAGTCTCTATGGATTACATTACCCCAAACCATTCAGGACCAACACTCAGTTTGAATACATAGGAATAACTCCACAAACATTATCAGTTGAAAATTTCTATAAACCCAAGCTAGTCTGTTATCAAAAGCAAGTGACCAATATCCGATACAATACAGGACGATAAATACCACACTTCATCAAACATGAAAACGATTTAAGCTGGGGTCACTACAAAGTATTGGGGGCTTGAACCGGTCGAATGACAAGTGTACTGGGGGTTTAAACCAGTTTGAAGACACTTGGGCCTCACCTATGATGTTCAGCTTGCACAGAGGGCAGGTATGGTTCCTGACGAGCCAGGGATCCACACATTTGGTATGGAAGTAGTGGCCACAAGGAAGAACACGCAATTTCTGGAAAAAAGGATGACAACTAGGAAAACCCCTGTATATCAGTAAAAGATACTATCTCGGTATTTGAATTTAGGTATCAAGAACGAATCTGGTGACAAATGCAGCTAAGCAAAACGGTATCCTCGCAATTGTCATTTTGAAAGTTTACCACAAAACAATGAGTATGCTTTGCCAATTCCCTAGGATACAAGGATGGACACATTTGCAGGACATTTTACGCTTACTAAGATTCATTCAGGTGTAAATAAAGTTATGAGTATCAGTAAAAGGCAAATGTGGAACAGTTATATACCATGAATATAGTATGAAATGAGCACACAATAGGAGTAATGTGAATACATGTATAGTACAAACTGAACAAACAGGTATGATATATGAGACAAAAATGAAAAATAAGTTCAATACATCTGTGACACCTCATTCTTTTATTACTTTTTAAAACTGAACAATAATTTAAATTATAAGCAAGATTTGCACGTCCAACTAATGCCAACCTGTTTGAGGTAGAAATTTTCTAGACAGATGGCACATATATCGTGGGTGCCTTCTTTTGAATATCGTTTGATTTTCATCACAGCCAGAGCTTTGTGGGCCAGCTCCCTTAAAGAGACCTGTGAGAATAGAAGAGCATGGGCTGGCTGTATTCATTGGTGACATTACTGTGTACAGAGAATTCAGTATGATGGCATGGCAATGTTTAATGTTTTTTTTTTTTAAAGATGTAACAAACTACAAAGTGACAATCAAAATTTTTACCAAGAATTATGTTTATGTGTTTGTCTCAAGTTTAACAAATTAACAGCATCATAAATATTCCCAAAGAATAGAAAATTCAACAGCTATGTACTTTATCAATTTTAGAATTGAATAATTGCACGTAAAATATTATCGCAACAAACCAGTACGTTTCCAGTTTTGATAAATGAATGGTTTGCTAAAATCTACCATAAAGTTTTGCTATTCATGTTGAATTAAATTGTTAACAAATATTAACAAATGTGTATACATCTATATAGTCTGGATTCTCCCAGTCTTGTTCCTGTCTAGTGCGAAAATAGTGGATCATCATGAGCACAAGTATAGCTGAGTAAAAGTAGTTCCAGAAATTTTCAATATCCACCTGAAAATTATAGAACAATTTCTTCAATATTATATGGATAATTCTATAGTGTGGAAACTATTTATGAGTGGACCAAACTTGATCTGCAATTTTTATTTAAATGCAGGAGCCCAAAGCAAACTTTTGTGCCATTATCATATGGTGCAATTTCAAATGGTTAAATTGAAATTTTCACATGAAATTCAAAGATTAAGAGCGCTACAAGTCCCACCTTGCCATCCTTGTTGCTAGGGGCCTCCTGGTTACCAAGGCAGACCACTCCATCCCACTCATGGTAACTTCTACCACTGTACCTCCCACATGTACCCCACAGGGTCACCGTGGTGAAATACTTCTGTAATTAGAAATATGCCATATGTCCCATATTATCCATGAGTGTCGCAGAAACTCAGCCCAAGTCTAGGAAAATGGTAAAAAAATCCAGAAATTATCAAAAATGTATAAACGTGTGTATATAAATCAGCTTATGTGTTCCCAAGGCACCACATGCATACCCTATTATGCAATATCAAATATTATTTAAGTGTTTATATGAATATTTATAACTGAAATAAATGCACGGGTCCATATTTGCAATGTATTAATTATGATAATATATGAAGTCTAGAAATAAAATGTACACACCCATATTTGTATAACAAGTTGAACAATCAGGTTGTACAAAAATATATTCCTTTAATATTATTAAAATTACAAGCATACAAAGTGGGCATGTAGTAAAACACAAATCTAATTAATAACTGTTACAACTATAAAACGGATAACTTCAGGTGAAGTCTGTTAAACATACCTGAGACTCTTTAACATTCTGTGATACATTGTACAAAAACCTTGCCTTTATCTTCATCTTACTGAAATTGAAAAACAGTATAATTTCATTAAATGGAGCATCAATAATTCAAACCTAAAACTCAAACAAATCTCAAAAGTCCTGGCGAAATTGGTAAAACTTAAAACAATATGGGCCGCCCTCTGTGAAAAAGGGGTTGAATGCATGTGCATAAAGTGTCGTCTCAGATTAGCCCGTGCAGTTTGCACAGGCTAATCAGGGACATTACTTTCCGCTTTTATGATATATTTTTTTTAAAGAAAGTCTCTTAGCAAAAATCCAGTTTAGTCGGAAAGTGTCGTCCCTGATTAGCCTGTGCCGACTGCACAGGCTTATCTGTAACAACACTTTATGCACATGCATAAAACCCCCTTTTCACAGAGCAAGGTTCATATATACCTTGTGAGTAAATGCAGCATGTTGGTTATGTTTTCTGAGATGTCCACAAGGACAACGGGCTTAGCAAACAGCTGACTCATGTCCAACTGAAATTAAAACAAAATAAGACTTTGTATTTACAACTTAATGTCAGTTTTTTAAGCTGACTGATTTCTTTTCAGTCATTGGATGGATCCTTACATTTGCATTATTTGTGTAAAACAGTATGTATACCGGTAATAGTCATGGCTTCACCAAATAATTAATGAAGGGATCCTAGTGAAGAAACAACAAGTTCTGCTCAATGCATTTGATAAGTTTGACAAATTGGCATTAATTGCACCATATTTTAATATATTAAAGACAACCAAATCTTAATTTCCTCAGTTTGTTAGGGTGCAAATTAAAAATTCTTACAGTATATCAAATGTTTATCTTTGTACTCAGTGGTCAAAGTACAACCTTGGAATATCTTTCGGAAAACAAAACAAACAAGATTTCCGCGGTCGGAGACATATGCCCCCCAAACAGGGCCTTGATTTTCACACTTATTGTGACAGTGACCTTGACCTTTGACCTAGTGACCCCAATTTCAATAGGGGTCATTTACTGTCCAAGGTCAATGCATATGTGAAGTTTCAAGTCAATCGGTCAATTGGATGACGAGTTATTGATCGGAAAGATTTTCACATTTTTTGTGACAGTGACCTTGACCTTTTACCTAGGGACCCCAATTTCAATAGGGGACATCTACTGTCCAAGACCAATGCACATGTGAAGTATCAAGCCAATCGGTGAATTCGTTGATGAGTTATTGATCGGAAACGATTGTCACACTTATTGTGACAATGACCTTGACCTTTGAGCTAGTGACCCCAAATTTAATAGGGGTCATCTACTGTCCAAGGCCAATGCACATGTGAAGTATCAAGCTAATCGGTGAATTCGTTGACGAGTTATTGATCGGAAACGATTTTCACACTTATTGTGAAAATGACCTTGACCTTTGACCTAGTGACCCTCAATTCAATAGGGGTCATCTACTGTACAAGGCCAATGCACATATGAATTATCAAGCCAATCGGTCAATCCGTTCACAAGTTATTGATCGGAAACGAACTGGTCTACCGACAGACAGACCAACCGACCTTCAGCCAGCCAAAAAATATACACCCAAAAATATGCCCCCTCTTCTTCGAAGGGGGCATAAAAACAATGAAAGTTTTAGAAATTCATTGCAAACATATCTGTAAATAATTAATAGCAAGCACACACTATTATTCATAGGTGCCATCATGCACGGTAATATTCAGTAGGTCTATTGTACATTTTTGGTCGGTGTTTTTTGGGAATACATGTATTATACACGATTAAAAAAAATAATAAGTATCCGAAACTTAGAGTGATTACGGTATATAAGTAAAAACAAGTTTTATCTGTAACTGAGTAAATTTTTCACAATCTATATACAGTGTAAATTCAACCAAATTAAAGAATTTGAAGTCATGCAAAGACATGAATTGTTAGTGATGTAACTGACTATTAGGTACATACCTCCTTGATTTTCAAGGGATTCAGAGTTAAAATGATGATGGCGGATGCCCCAAAGAATAGCGCCTTCTTCATCTGTGAAATAAAATTCAAAAATAGTTTACACAGAGCAGAGATTTTGTATGAGTTATACAACAATTGTTCATATTTTCAAGTATTCATTCAAGCAAAAACATAGTACGGTTAGATTATGCATAACTATATAACATAGTTTTAAGAACACTTTCAACAATCCTTAAACAGGGTTCCCCCTGTCTCAGAAAAAGTTCTTGACACTAAATCACATCACTTTTTATAAAGATGTCTTGCCATTTTTTGTAAATCATATTTGGCACAATTCGGAGTGTATATAAATGTTATTGTTGCCACTAAATAGCATACACTGCATTCATTTGATTAAAACTTTTGCTCTGGCTTAATCTGCTCATGTAAGTTTTTGCCATAAAACTGGCTTGCTAAAAAGAGCTGCTTTTTTAAATAGTATCCAGCCAAAACACTGTCATTTTAAATATCACCAATTTGAAAGTGTCCCCATTTTGTGATTTTGTCAACATTGGCGATCAATAGTGGAAACCCTGCTTAAAGATCTTACATTATTTTCATACTAAATCATTTAATACTTTTCCCTAAGATTTTGTTCATCACTAGTACAATACAACACCATTATCTTATCACTGACCCTGTCCATGATGCCAGGGCACTCGCCCACTGTTCCAGGGCTGGCTCCCAGTTCACCAGTGTAGTTGAGAACTGCAACCCAGCCTCCCGGGAGCCGGGCCACACTGCTCTCATCTTCATCACAGTTAGTTGGAAGCTGCAATAATAGGTACATTATTTCAAATTATGTTACAAAACGATTCAAAGGCGTTTGAAGGTATTCATAATTTATTTAAGGCATGTTATCACCAATGTTTTTTACACATGGTAGTGCATCTTGATATTTAATCAAAGACCTATAAAATACATTTTATAGGTTTTTTGGTTTAATTAAGCAATTAAACAAAAATCATGTTTGAGGTGTTGACATTGATTTTAAGGAATTTAAGAATTTTCAGATTTCCACAATCATAACAATTTTCCCCACTATTGAGTATTGTTTTGGCTCGTAGTTTGATGTTTATAGATAAATTGATAATCAGGATGTAAGCCCATACAGTGTCCTAGTCTTATTTATAAGACGTTGCCAAGAATTTGGAGATACTTTTTATACGGGTTAAATTCTTTGGAACGTCTTATCGGCGAACGACCAGTTACGTGGTGGATACCAGAAAGTTTAAATTTTCATCAATATGCTTAAAATTGCAAAATAACATTACCAACTCATATAGTTTTAGTTAAGAAGTCCGTTTTTACCTCAAATATCGTCGAATTGAAGTTAAAAGGCATAATTTGTTTCAGTTAAACTTCTGCTTAAATCGCAATACAATCACTGACCTCTCGCCATGTTATGAAATATTTAAATATCAACCAATCAGAAGAAGGCATTACGGTGTAATTGGCTGCGTTATCGATTGAAATCTACCTGCGGTATACAGCGGGCACAGCGATTGAAAGTGTCATTACATAATTCTTACGGAACATTATCGAGAAATGAATTATCTACACAGGTATGTAAATATTATTGCAATCCGTTGATATTAACTGTCTGATATCGGGGCTTGAATGTTGCGCACAAAATCCTTGCGCAACAATATAGACAAAGAAGGAAAACTGTCCACCACAATTTGGGTCCTTCACCCGTTGTTCGCTCCAAATATTACCCATATAAAAAGTAGCTTAATATTTGAGAGCGTCAACAAGTTGGACTAACAGTGTCGGACCCGCAGGTTGTGAGGGCAGCAGTGCCTTTATAATGCCAGTCCACTACCCAGATTTAATCAATGTGACCTCTTTACAACTGCAGCTATATTTCAAAACTGAAATTGCACATTAATATACCAAATGAAGTCTGCCTTCAGCTTTGTTTTCACGACCAATGTCCAACAATTTCCCCCAAAATATTGCATCTACGTCTTCTGTTTTGACAGTTCCGCCAGACTGAGCACCAGCTGTCAAATGTCTGTTTGCTGCTTTCTCCATTCTTACGACTTGAATTAGCGTTCTTTTTTCAGGATTTGCAAAAGCAGGAATGACCAATACAAAGTAAACCAATGACACTAGACATAATTTTTGTTTGAACATGGCCAGCTCAAAAGAATTGCCAATTATATTTCTGCAAATTGGCCTGACAGCCATCATCGAAAGACGCATAAATATATCGTTATGGGCTAAGAAGCGTTGTCGATTTTTTTTTCGTACTTCATGACATTCGCGGCAGTGATGTTTCGCGCAAATTTATTTTTACTGTTATACCGGTTTCGCCAAATGGTGTTTGCTTTTTCCGGATAAGCAAATAAAAAACGAGATGGATATCATATAAAGGAAATAAAAAATATGAAGCCAACTTAGCCAAGACAAATGATTAGGCAATTTATGTCCCCTAAACTACACAGTAATTAAGAATCAGGCATCATACAAAGTGATACCTTTTGTATCGCGTGATTGTAACGACAATACATGACTTGAATAACACGAAAACACTTACAGTCAATATATCCTTAAAATTTAAGATATGTTTTTTTCAAGTTAGACTTGTTTGATACGGATAGCTTTCTTTAACATTAAGCATGTTGTTATAGAATACTCGATTATTTAAAACATGTCATAAAAATATACTTGATTATATAATTATATAAATTATAATTAAAATCATAAGGTACATGAAATGTTACGCTTTACACTCAATTTCACTTATATCGCAACACTTTTATAATATTATTTTTTTCAAAAAGCGGCTAAAGATATCAATTTAATTTTTATGTGGAAGTGTTTTAGATCATTACTACATAATCGCATTGAAATGAGTCATCCTGGGCCCGTATTCACCAAAAAATTCTTAGACTAAATTCTAAGAATAAAGAAATTATTTAAAGTGGAATATTCATAATTTTGACTCAAACTTGGTATTCACCACCTCTATCTGCAGCATTCTTCATGTTGAACATTTTTAAATGAAATAATCAAAAGTGGAAGCCTGTATATATTCAAACGCTGGACGTACTTTTCTTGTTTCTAAGTCTATTATTTATTCTTAAGTCTAAGAATTGGTTGGGCCCGGATGGGCGCTCTGATACTTCTGACCACGGGCGTATGAGGTTACATCGTGCAGCACGTGCAAATAGATATATGTGGTTATTATTGATTTTTTTGTATCTCTGTGACCAATCAGATTAAACAAATATATTTTTCAGTACGTATTCGCATTTGATTCGAACACACTGATATGCATTTAGACATTTTTAGGATGGTCGATCGTTAAGCAATGTATTTGAACACATGCAACACATGTATAACAAACACATCACATCAGACAAAACGAACGTGTGCTCCGCTATCAAAATATGATCTGTCTATTTCTGTGATTAGTTGAACATCTAAAGACACGACATGCAACAGGTGTAACACACGGGAACGTTAACAGACCCGTATTCGGAGATATACAAACACCAGCAATTTAGTATATTGTGAGTTAATAATGGGACGTACGTGTCTTACGTGAAACAGAGTAATGAGTGCACATAACATAATAGTTGGCCACCAGGAATAGATACTTATTTAGTGTCTTTTCAATCGTGATTCCTTGAAGATTAGCATGGATATTGTTTGGCTGTAATTTTTATTGAATTCTACTATATGCCGTTGAATTTGAAATTTATACAAGCGACCTAGTTTTTTTCTTTATTTACTTATTTTGTTAATAACCTATGAACCAAATTTTGTCAAGTTTGAACGAAATGCGCGGGAAGGAAACGAATCAAATTATAATGTTTTATATGATTTTTAAGAATGCTCATTTGTGAAATTCATAATAAAAATAATGTTTTATTTACCCCAAAACGATCAGTAGTTAATATTCATTTGATTTTTTATGATAGGAAATCAATTGTTTATTATACTTAAAAATGTATATGTATAGAGATATACGTTATTTTCCATCAGTTTTCTAACGTTTGCTTGATTTGGTCCTTGTCAAATTCTATGTTTTAAAAACAATAAAACTGCCGCGTACGTCGGCAATAATGTTGAGAATGTTATTAGAGAACCATTTAGCTCAATATGGCTCTACACCGTTCTTTTCTCTGAATATATAACCACCCGATTTAGCTACGATTGGTTATATTAACAGGCAATAGATGAATGTATTCCTCACATATTCGCAACTACCGATTGATGTACGCATGTGAACTAACATCCGAGACGTCACTATGACGTCAAAATCATTGTGACGTACACTTAGCAACACTGTCATTTTAACTCAGTCAGTGTCGCGGCAATTTCTATCACACTTCCATTTAACAATTGGCAATTTTATATAGCATGAGAACATCACACCAAACGACAAGCTGGGTCAACTTACCCGACGTTGTTTTAATTGAAATTTTCAAATATTTACCCGATGACGACAGAATGCGAGCGTCGCAAGTATGTCAAAGCTGGTCACAAATCTTTGATTCGCCTTGCTTGTGGAGATCGCGCAGTTTTGAACTTGGAGGATATCGAGCACAGACGAACGGACAAAAGGCTTTGCAATTTGCAGAATGTTTCGGCCAATATTTGAGGTACCTGTCGATTTCGTGCAGCCACCCATCTTATTACACGTGCAAGTTGTTCCAGAAATCTATAGACGAAATGTTCTCAGCATTAAAAGAAGCAGGGACGCAATTGGTTGATTTTGAAATGTGTCGTTTGGAGCTTGAACGCTACTGGAAATACGATACACCTAAAGAAAAACTGATAGGTTTGTTCGCAAAATTTCTGAAAACGCAACGCCGTCTAATGTGCTTTGATATGTCGTCTGGCCAGTTACCGGCATACGGCGGATGTCGCGTGCTTGATGCTGTTGCTAATCAGTCCGGAAGTGTTATTCAAGACATGCTCATCGAAGATTTTTTTCATTCTCGGCTGGCTGTCTATCAAGTAAAGAAGTTCCACAAGGTTATCAGCAAATTTACAAACCTTAAATATCTAGCCTTAAACTACAACTGTTTATCGGACGAAGTTCTGGAAACATTTTCCAAATCCTTGCAAGGCAAGCTCACATTTATGAACATTAAAGTCTTTAGAAACGACCCTCACTTGCATAGGATTTCCGGAATCGCGTGGAAGCAATTAACAAGAGCCTGCCCGCGCTTACGGGTTGCGCTTTGGATAGAAAGCATCGCCATGCACGAGGAAATCGCCCCTATCTTGGTCAAAGAAGCACCAGTGAAAGACTTGCACATTTGGAGCGGGTATGACGACGATCAGAACTGGCGGCTGGCGGACACTGTGGATCTCGTCAGAGAGTCGTATGCGCATATACTTGGTAAGAATACACCATTGTTTCTAAACTTTCCGTCAAATAAGTTTGATCGAAATGTTTAACACATATTGTTTTTTTTGGTAGTGGATGCCGAACAAACTAAAGATGGTAAATAATTGGATGTATCCGACTCGTTTTTGGTTATGTAAAAGACATATGTTCACTGTATTGCAATCTCGTCTCTGAAGTGAATTATTTACTCATTATTTTAATTTGTTATACGCAATGGAGCTGGTGCAAATGACCAGTATAAGGCAGATGGTAATAAACAGCAGATGTCAGTACACTTTGATTAGAACAAAACTTTAGAAAGAAATAGCGATCTGTTACACAACCCATTTTATATAACTAATCCCTTTAAATGCGAATTTTGCAGAGTGCGTGTCTTTCGAGCTAGACAACACTATGGAAATAGTGGACCAACAGTTGATCACTCTGGTTACCAAGTGCAGGAAGCTGAAGGAGCTCAGCATCAATGCCATGGTCTCCATAGCGACCGTGGAAGAAATCTGCGAGCTGCGGCTGGCGCGCAAAATAGGTATGCATGGTAGCTAGGAAGTCGATAATATGCAAATTTTTTCCATGTCTTGAACACAATGTTACACTTAGAAAAACAGAATATAAATCTATATAACCAAAAAAATTATGTATCATTTAAGACATTAAAATTAAGTTCATATGGATTTTATTGTTACATGTACATAATGGCAAGAGTCGGGGAATAATGAAAACTGATCATACATATTGTTATGACCATGATTAACATTTTTTAATTCATTATTTGCATTTGTTTCCTAGATTTAACAATGCTGCATGTAACCTTTTGTGGCGTTGCTATGCAACTGGTATCAGAGGAACAGCTTAAGCACATGCGTGACCACTACAGCGACCTCTTCAGGGAACTTGGAGTCGACTTCCGGCTTTATAGATTTGACTTTTAAAAATGTTTTACACTTGTATATAATTTTATTATTTTGATCCACAAAAGGTCACATGCAGTTCTTTTCATGCCAATAATTGTAATCACTACTTTTTATTGATTTAATTGTTATAATTTAAGCCAATTAAATAATACCATAAAATAAATGCATATTGGGAAAAAATCTCATATTTATTCTTTTTATATATAGATCTACTTGTATAGCTGTAAAAGTGTGGTATATTCATCATTACAATAAATAAATAATAAATGCTGAAAATGTAAATACTATTTATGCTTAATTTTCTGCCCATTTTAGACCTGAAACGGCTCAGTGTGACCTGTTGTGGCATCAATGAACATGAATGGAATATCTTGGAGGCTGTAAGAGAAAAATATTTACCTTTATGCAAAAAAATGAAAACCACATTGGAAATATCTTGTGATCTGTACGAAATTAACCCTACATAAAACAAATAAATTGTTACATTATGCAAGCTACTTATTGTTGTTGTTGTTAGTTTTTTTGTACCAAAGTCGCCTTCAACACACTAGCCTTCATCTTTTGTCAACATGCTCTGAATAGAGTGGTTATTATAAACGTAAGTAGAGTAAAACATACTTATTGTTGGGTCTACTTAAAAATAAATAATTAACAATTTCTATTTAACACAATTTGATAAAACATTGTATTTAAGTGTGTTGGTCTCTTTTTGAATGACACATACATGTGTAAATCATGTAGCAAACATGAACACATACGGTTTAACATTTTTCATTGAAATATTTAACTTTTGACATTTTGTAAAAATGTCATTTTTGGGGGTAATTTTAAATGATTTATGAGTAAGAAGTCTTAGCAAGGTTAGAGTTTCATAATTTCTTATTTGTATCCATATTGACTTGTAGGGTGGTGAATGAGTTAACCATGACACAAAATATAAAATAATCATATTTATAAGCACAACAGTACGATACAATAATAGTTCTATTTAAAAGCATTCAATTGCAATGGAAACATACAGTGCTCTATGATACACATCTTCCTAGATAGCAGTCAACTGAGTATTTTAATTATGCACTTTGTTTCTAAAAAAAAACATTCTTTGTTCAACTACATCCTATACACAATAAATTTTTTTTTGTAATCTAACTACACATCAATGACAACTATACAATGATAACAACCTATTCATTTAAAAATAAATACACGAATCATTTTGCAAAATTGTAACAACTATTGTAATATCTTTGTTGCAACTTCAAAAACTGGTATATGGCAAATCAGCTGTAACATCCATATGTGTTCAGTAAACATATCGATGCTCTGAAAGCTCTAACAGACCTTGTGACATGCATATGTAAGTTCCAGAAACTTGCAATAGGGAGACAAAGCACTTCCTTCAACTTAGAAAAATATGTATAAACTTACAGCAGCAATCAAAACATGTTGATGTGTGTACATTCATGAATTGGAAACAAACCCACTTTCAGACCAGTGAGGTCATTTAACAATATAAGGATTTGTTATATATTTGACATTTACAAGTTGTAAATTGATTTTTAATACAATGTACAATCACAAGTTTTTACAACTAAGCATCATAATTGGAGGACATGCAAAATACTCAATTCTCAATTGAGTTAAATGTCGAACTTATGGTCCACATCATTGTTTGCAATATGCTTATTACAATAATGCAATAAACATCACTGCTGATCCGGTGCATATGTCCAAACAGATGGAGTTTTGAATGCAAACTCTGCATTCCCAGTCTCCACTCCTGATGTTGATGAACACAGCTCCTGGTGTTACAATGAAGTTGTGACTCTTAGAGACATGCCTTGTATATCATACCATGGACACATCACCTTTTGGAGTAAGCTCTATCAACTTCAGTGAACGCAATACCTGGAAAATTGTATTGCAATGATTCAAACGATTCAAAATGTAGAAAGCTTTAAACATTAAATACCAATATGAAGAAACTTAGTTCTCGGAAAAGCGAAATCAGGCATGCTGGGGGACATGTCCATATATGGTGCAAGAAGCTATCATTTAAGTTTTAAAACAATGTTTTGTATGAACACTGATAGAACTATTTTGTACAATAAAATATAACTAACATATTGGAGCCAAGATTACAGTAACCTTTATTAAAAAAAAACATTTTTCTGCATTGTAGGATGACATAATGAAGGTATTCAAAGTAATTATCATGCAGCTATTATGTCCTTTTCAATTGTAGATCACAAATTGGCTTCAAAACTATTCTGTCTTGACAGTAATACAAATTGCAATTTATTAGGGCGAGAATATTTACAGCTTCTTTAGAGTATAGCTTGTGCAGTGATTTGTCATGAAATGATTTATAGAGCCATCCTCATTGTCAGTTACTGGCATAAGTATATGCAGTCATTACTGGTAATTTTAGTTACACTGTTAGTAACTGATGGTGTATGGGTTCTCCACCCTCAGTAATTTCATACCATACGAGAGCGAAGCTCGAGTATGGTATGACATTACTGAGGGTGTATATCCCATACACCATCAGTAACTAACAGTGTAACGATTATATCTTACTGACTACCTTTATAGTATATACCGACTACCTTTATAGTAAATAATATATAGTATAATATATAATATTACATATTTTACATATTATATATTATAAATTATATTATATACCTAGTAGGTCCCCCTTCAATTACATACGTATAATAACAAGACTTATCTAGCATTTTTTGAACAGACGCCATTTTTTTAAAAATTTGATAGGTGTATGGAAATTACTCTGGGTGTATGGAAAATACACCATAGGCACGTGACCGATCTAAGCCAATCGGATAAGGTCATTTTTGTAGGAGGTGAGATATACCAACTTACCCAGGAAAATTATAAGTAGGTTAACTGACAGCTGTGATATACCAGTACTGTTGAAAACCATGAATAGAAACAAAGAAACCAAGAACATGACATGGTTGGTTACCTTCAGTTTGGCCTGCCCAGTGGCCCCTGTGACACGCAGACTCATCTTGTGCATTTCTTCTGGAGTCAGAGTTTTACTGAAAATAGTACAGAATTTTTATACAATTATAGACTTGTCCATTTTTATTTTCACAAATGGTTAATCTCCTTACTTGCATTAGCTAAACTTACTTATTTTCATTCAATGGCAAATCACAAGTTAAGCATGTGAACTTATGAGTAAAATGATGAACGTGACCAGAATATGGAGGTGCAAAAGATAAAGGTTAATATGTTGGTGTAAAGTGTCAGCCATTAAGCAGTAACATTTTGTTAGGCGCGACACAAGTTAATCATGAGTGCCATTCTCATATAGATTTGACGGATAGTACCAAAAAATTTATGTAAAGATTGCACAAAGTCTCAATTGATTTCTCTAACTTTACATATGACTGTAAATTGTGACCTTGACCTATGACCCAGGGACTTGGCAATAGTATCAACCATAACGCTTGTAGCTTCTGCAATATTATTTCAAAATCCTTAATTTGCCCAACATTTTGTTTTGAGCTTTGATCTTGATTTGTCACATTGACCTTTGACCAAATGACCTTTTTCTTGCACGTGACATTTCAATTCATCACGCTGATCCCTCTTACCAAGTTATCTGGACAAAGTTATGCTCATGACAAAAGTGTTTAGTACTAATTTTCTAAATTTGACCTTGAATTGTGACCTTGAAGTCGGGACCAAGGGACATACTTCTCATGTGCAACACTAAGCTTAACCATCTTATCTTTAACCCTTTGAGCGCTGGAACCGGATTTTGAAGGCCTTTGCAAACAGTTTGGATCCAGATGAGACGCCACAGAACGTGGCGTCTCATCAGGATCCAAACTGTTTGCTATTCTGATAGTATTCTTTGAAAAAAAATCGAAGAAAATGCTAATTTTAGAAATTTTGCAGACAACATTTTAGCAGACAACAAATTTCCCAGCATGCAAAGGGTTAATATTGAACTGTGACCTTGACCTTGAGAATGATTTTTTGGCATGACACGCCATTGCATCATGCTGAGCACCTTTGCAAAGTTATTTATAATTCAATCCATGCTGGACAATATTATGCTCCGGACAAAGTGACAAGTACAAATTTGATAAAATTGACCTTTGACTTTGAATTGTGACCTTCACCTTGGACCTAGGGACCTGGCTTATGCCAGTGCACTTTGTCTCATTAAGATGATCCCTTTTGGCAAGTTATATAAAAAATCCATCCATGCTGTTGAAAATTAATAAAAAGTTAACTTCGAACATGAATTATGACCTTGACTTTCAACCTCAGGACCTGTTTCTTACGCAAAGCCTCTATCTCATCAAACTGATCACTTCAACAAAGTTATTTGAAAATCCATCCATGCTGGACAAAGTTACATTCTGGAAATAGTGTCAAGTATACATTCCCTAAATTTGACCTTTGACCTTGAATTGTCACCTTCACCTTGGACCAACAGAACTGGTTCTTGCAGGCTACACTCCTATTCTCCATGCTTACCACTTATAACAAGTAATATGAAAACATATCCATCGTGTTAAAAATTTGTATATATTTGACATTGCCCCATGAATCTTGACTTTTGACCTTGTTTTAAAGCGTTTCACTCTGTCTCATTATGTTCATCACTTCTAAAGTTATTCGAAAATCAATCCATGCTGGACAAAGTTGCACTCCGGACAAAGTGTTAAGTATATATTTCCTTAATACAACTTTTGACCTCATCATTCTCATCATTTACGACAAGTTGAATGAAAATCAAACCACACAATTGGAAATACCTAAATTTGACCTTTGACCTTGTATTATGACATTGGACCTTGTGACCTGGTTCTTGCGCACGGCACTCTGTCTTGTCATGCTGTTTACTTATGCCAAATAAGACTTTTAGAGTGCTCACAAGGTTTCACTAAAGTCATACTAGGAAAACTGAACCGCACCTGGCAAACCATGTTTTTCAACAGACCGGAACCATTTTCTCGACCAAGATATCATTGGAAAAAATGTTCTGATAAAATTTCATGAAGATTAGGCAATAAATGGGGCCTCTTGAGTGTGCACAAGTTTGTTATTTAACTTGACCTCGTAAGCTAGTTGTTGATCCCACATGACCCTGTTTCAACCTTGGCCGAGATATCAAATGCTCTGAGCACGTTTCATGAATACTGGGCAATAAACTTGGCTTGTAGAGTTTTCATAAGGCAAATGATATTGAACTTATCAGTATCAAGATTTATAACATTTCATAGGACAGACAGTAACTTAAAGTGTTTAATATTTCATACCATTTTGCATCCTCTTTGAAATGGTTCCACAATGTTCTGTAAGCCTGGGAAAAGAAAACGGTTCAGTGGAGAAGTAAATGTCTTGACTGTTATTATACATGTACTGGAGTTGCTTTCTATAGACATAATATCACTTCAATTAAGATCATGTCCCTTCACAGAATTGTTTTGTTAGAAGGATTTAAACAAAAAGAAAAACAAGGGCTGTTTGTAAAACACGCATGCCCCCAAAAGGGCTGTCAGTTGTAGTGGCAGCCATTGTGTGAATACGTAAGAGTATGATTGGCAATTTAAAGAAAAAATTCTCGCGTGACTCATGGAGTTGCTGATGAGAGTCTGTTGTTTATTTGTCATAAACTTCAACTAGATAGGCAACCCTTTTGGAACTAGGCCTTTAGCTTTCTTGAATTATCATCTGGAAACGGTTTACTGTTTCAGATCACTGTGACCTTGCACTTTGACCTAGTCACCTAAAAATCAATATGGATTGTCTGACAGACATGACCAATACCCCTATGAAGTTTCATGATCATAGGCCTAAGCATTCTTGAGTTATCATCCGGAAACCATTTAACTGCTTCAGGTCATTGTGACCTTGAACTTTGACCTAGAGTCCTGAAAATCAATAGGGGTCATCTGTCGGTCATGACCAATGTCCCCATGAACTTTTCTTATCCTAACCCTAAGCATTCGTGAGTTATCATCCGGAAATCATTTTACTGTTTCAAGTCACTGTGACCTTGACCTTTGACCTAGAGTACTGAAAATTCAATAGGGGTCATCTGTCAGTCATGACCAATGTCCCTGTGAACTTTCCTGATCCCAGGCTTAAGCGTTCTTGATTATCCGGAAACCATTTTACTGTTTCGAGTCACTGTTCTCTTGAACTTTGACCTAGTGACCTGAAAGTCAATAGGGGTCATCTGCCGGTCATGACCAATGTCGCTTTTAACTTTCCTGATCCCAGGCTTAAGGGTTCTTGAGTTATCATCCGGAAACCATTTTACTGCTTCAAGTCACTGTGACCTTGAACTTTGACCTAGTGACCTGAAAATCAATAGGGGTCATCTGCCGGTCATGACCAATTTCCCTATGAACTTTTCTGATACCAGGCGTAAGCGTTCTTGAGTTAGCATCCGGACACCATTTTACTGCTTCAGGTCACTGTGACCTTGAACTTTGACCTTGAGTCCTGAAAATCAATATGGGTCATCTGTCGGTCATGACCAATGTCCCCATGAACTTTCCTGATCCTAACCCTAAGCATTCGTGTGTTATCATTCGGAAACCATTTTACTGTTTCAAGTCACTGTGACCTTGATCTCTGACCTAGAGTACTGAAAATCTATAGGGGTCATCTGTCAGTCATGAACAATGTACCTATGAACTTGTCTGTTCCCAGGCTTAAGGGTTCTTGAGTTTTCATCAGGAAACCATTTTACTGTTTCAAGTAACTGTGTCCTTGAACTTTGACCTAGTGACCTGAAAGTCAATAGGGGTCATCTGCCGGTCATGACCAATTTCAATATGAACTTTCCTGATAGCAGGCCTAAGCATTCTTGATTCATCATACGGAAACCATTTTACTGCTTCAGGTCACTGTGACCTTGACCTTTGACCTAGTGACCTGAAAATCAAAAGCGGTCATCTGCCCGTAAGGACCATTGTCCCTATGAACTTTCCTGATCCTAGTCCTAAGCATTTGTGAGTTATCATCTGGAAACAATTTTACTGTTTCAAGTCACTGTGACCTTGACCTTTGACCTAGAGTCCTGAAAATCAATAGGGGTCATCTGTCGGTCATGTCCAATGTCCCCAATGAACTTTCCTGATCCCAAGCTTAAGTGTTCTTGAGTTATCACCCGAAAACCATTTTACTGTTTTGAGTCACTGTGACCTATTTTACTGTTTTGAGTCACTGTGACCTTGACCTTTGACCTAGTGACATAAAAATCAATTGGGGTCATCTGCCAGTCATGATCAATGTCATACATGCCAGACGTCCCGATCTCGGCGGGACAGTCCTGCTTTTGGGCCCTTTGTCCCGGCATCCAGATATGAGACGATTTGTCCCGACATTCGTAAATAACGATGTAAGGTCTATAAGATCCCAATAAAATTCGCTTCTCAAGCTCTGTCTGGCTAAAACTTACCATCGCTAATCCCTTTATAACCCCCAATTGACAACCCACTGCTACTACTCGATTGTTCCAGTGTTGTTTTTGACACCTTATAAGCGATTTATCGGCAAATTATTGATTTTATCAGGCATTCACACCATGGTGTTTTTATGATAGGGGTCGCTAATTGCTATCGAAAGATGTATCGTACAAAAATAAACGCTATCTGCATTTGTATTTCATGGCCCAATTAAGTCCAACAATACAATTATCCTGTGTATTATACCACATTAGGTTATAAAACCTGTCAAAACCCTGTTTTTTCATCCAACAATTTGAACGCTGACCGATACACATTGATGTTTCATGTATTATAAAATTAACTTTCGTTTTCATCTGATTTTCAGAAAAAAGTTTGTGCATATTGCATCGATCTAAATTTAGATTTAATTGATGATTGGTTGAATAAGAACAGTGCTCGATGCGCTCACATCGTGTTACACGATTTACATATGCTCAAGAGGATATCCCTGTACCGATTGGTTGTCAAATCGAGGCATACGGGGATACTCCTCATTTCAGTTTATTTAGTGTGTTTACTTCCGGAAAATGGAGAACGCATGTGTTCCCGAATTTCTGAAACACATTTATTGTCAATATTGGGCAAAAATTTAGAGTTTTTGTAAGTTATATACAGACGACTGACTAAAGTAAAGGTGGAATGATTGATCGTTTTAGGTCCCGCTGTTTGGTCAAATGTCCCTACTATTTTTTATGGAATGTCCCGATTTGGACCTGAAAAATTCTGGCATGTATGATCAATGTACCTATGAACTTTCCTGATCCCAGGCCTAAGTGTTCTTGAGTTAGCATCCGGAAACCATTTGGTGGACAGACCGACTGACGGACCAACTGACTGACATGTGCAAAACAATATACCCCCTCTTCTTCGAAGGGGGGGGGGGGGGCATAATAATTAATTTAAAGGCATACTTTACTCGTCAATGTCTAACATGCCAAGACTCTATTTAAAGTGAGTAGTTATGCATGTCAATGGAGTATACTTGTCAAAGCGTATTTAAATGTAAGCGTACAAAAACCTATATATTAACAATGTTGATAAATATATGTTATACTACAGATGAACATGCATAAAAAATAAGATTTGACAACAACATATTTTTAATAAGTCAGAATAGAAAGATTATGCAAGTTAAGTTAACTGTAAAAAAAAAAAGGATTTTTAATAAAAAACAATCTATATTAGTCATTTCTCAAGCACTCACTGTGTTGACCTCTGTCAGTTTGACCCGACCCTTGACCAATGAGGATACAGAGTCAAACTCCTCTTGGCTGACCTCTACAAACTCTCCAGACTCCCGACGCTGTGGACTGGAAGACAACTCTGTGGAATCTGCAACATGTCAGTACATCTAATATACTCAAGGAATGGTAGCTTTATGAGCTGTTTGTTTTGAATCTTTGATTATTATTGTTAAGGATATTTTTACTTAGGCAGGGATAAAAATAATCAAGAGCCCACAAGCCATTGGATTCTTACATTTTTTATTTGATTTTCTGTGAACATGACCATGTATTCTTTACAAGACATATTGAACATAATAAGTTTATGAAAACACTAGTCAAAATGTAAGTTTATATCCCAGTTCAAAATGTTATTTTAACAGAGGGATATTCTTTTTTTAATTTCATGTACTATGAATTTGTTTTCCTAAAACATTAAAAATGTGTTTCTTAGGGTTAAAAGCCTCACCTTTAGAATGAAGTTGTGTTACACCAGTAGGTACAAACACTTGTTTGTGCTCGTGCATCAAATTTCTTCAACTAATTNCCAATTTGTTTTTTTTTTTTTTTTTTTTACAAAAACTAAATTTAACTAACAAAATACATTCATAGACATTCCTTTGTCAAAAAGATTTATTTGTATAAATTGTACAAAAATGTTCAGTGTTTGCAATTGTTATTCTATGAATCAGCTCACATGAGGACAGTTGTGTGTTTGCCGAACAGTTGAGAGTGTCGGAGCTCCTATCTGAACCCTGGCTGGTTGAAGGCGTCACAGTATTGGCTGAGTCATCAGAGGGTGTGGGGCCTGACCCCCAGGGAATTGTAGTGCCAAGAAACTTCTCCAGTCTGCACAGCTCCTCTGGCTTCTCTGATTGCTTTGAGATACCAAACATGTAAACTGGAGAGTTGGAGAGTTGAGTATGCCACAATTGCATGCTCAACTCCTCACATACTGTTATATGCTTTAAGGTACTGGTAGTATGACTTGTAATCTATTATGCACATTGGCTTTATTAATTGCCATTGAATATTATAAAGATAATTTTACCTATTTTTATTTGAAAAAGTTTAAATACTTTAAAATATAGATAGCACATGATTTACATAAAAACTGTTTATTTCAATTTAATTTACACAGCTTTTTACAATCAAACAATCATTCTTATAGACCTGAATTTTCACAATTTGATAAATGTCCTTCACATACGCGCATCAAAAATTGTATAACAATTGCTCATAGGAAAATAATGTGTAATGTACATTTCCCACATCTCCAGCCTTAGTTTGCAGCGTCAGAAGCATCTGACAGATGTCATTTAGATGCCCTCTGAACTCCTGCATTGCATCCTGAAAAACATGTGTAGCATGTTATTTACAACTTATTTTTGATTAGTTGTTTTTATAAGCCAATAAACAACAATTTGGAGTTCTGATTCATGGTTGAGCATCACAACAAACAATGAGTTAGAAATGTGATTGGCCAGTAAACAATTATAATATGTGCACTTCAAAAATTCCAGTATGATATCAAATATTTGTGATATTTAGATGAAAACAGTATTAAAATAAGTTTAAGTGAAGGACAGACAGACGGACAGAGCGATCACTATATGCCACCCTACCGGGGGCATAAAAATCCCCTATGTATTCTTTAGTTTTAATTTAATGTTATTTTAGTTAAACAATTATGCTATAAAATCATTGCCTTCATTTATTGTCAATAAGGATATCCATTTTAATAAAATGGAGTACAGGTAACTAAATATACATTATTTTTAGTGAGTTAAAATATTCTTATAATCCACCTCTCAATAAACTAGAGCTTTGTCACAGACGTGACGTATACCCCCACATGCTGCATTGACACAGAATATTTTGCATGCTGTCTTAACAAAACAAGAGAAGCAAATTTATGGCGATTTTTAAGAATTATTATGCAATTATCATTTATGGCCATTTTGACCTTTGAACTCTTGAATTCTTTCCACTGACACGCCGTCCAATGACTGTGAAAAAAATTAATATACAGAGTCATTTTAAAATCTCACAATGAATTAAAATCTCACAATGAATGACATAGGTATGGCCCGGACAAGCTGATTTATGGCCATTTTTAACCTTTGAACTCAAAGTGTGACCTTGACCTTGAAGATATCGACGTAATTCTTTTTCGCGACACACCGTCCAATGATGGTGAACGAATGTGCCAAATGATTTTAAAATGTCACAATGAGCGACATAGTTATGGCCCGGAAAGGCTGATTCATGGCCATTTTTGACCTTTGAACTCAAAGTGTGACTTTGACCTTGGAGATATCGACGTAATACTTTCGCGCGACACACCATCCAATGATGGTGAACATATGTGCCAAAAGATTTTAAAATCTCACAATGAACGACATAGTTATGGCTTGGACAAGGTCATTTATGGCCATTTTTTACCTTTGAACTCAAAGTGTGACCTTGAACTTGGAAATATCCACGTAATTCTTTCGTGCGACACACCGTCCAATGATGGTGAACAAATGTGCCAAATGATTTTAAAATCTCACAATAAACGACATAGTTATGGCCCGGACAAGCTCATTTATGGCCATTTTTGACCTTTGAACTCAAAGTGTGACCTTGACCTTGGAGATATCGACATAATTCTTTCGCGCCACACACTGTACAATGATGGTGACCAAATGTGCAAAATGATTTTAAAATCTCACAATGAACGACATAGTTATGGCTTGGACAAGCTCATATATGGCCATTTTTGACCTCTGAACTCAAAGTGTGACCTCAACCCTGGAGATATCGACGTACTTCTTTCGCGCAACACACCGTCCAATAATGGTGAACAAATGTGCCAAATTATTTCAAAATCTCAGTAAGAACGACATAGTTATGGCCCGGACAAGCTCATTTATGGCCATTTTTGACCTTTGAACTCAAAGTGTGACCTTGACCTTGGAGATATCGACGTAATTCTTTCGCGCGACACAAGGTCCAATGATGGGGAACAAATGTGCCAAATGATTTTTAAATCTCACAATGAACAACATAGTTATGGCCTGGACAAGCATTTGACCTTTGAACTTTAAGTGTGACCTTGACCTTGGAGATATCGACGTAATTCTTTCGCGCGACACACCGTCCAATGAGGGTGAACAAATCTACAAAATGATTTCAAAATCTAACGATAAATGACATAGTTATGGTCCAGACAAACTTTTGGTTTAAAATGCACTTAGTGACCCCGTGACCTAGTTTTTGACCAGGCATGACCCATATTCAAACTTGACCTAAACATCATCTAGATACAACTTCTGACCAAGTTTGGTGAAGATCGGATGAAATTTCGGGACACACAGACAGACAGACCGACCAACAGACCGACAAAGTGACTCCTATATAGCCCCCATTACCAATGGTAATGGGGGTATAATAACTCCCCCATAAAGAGCATAGGCCCCCTGCCCCCAGGAGTGAGAATATGCCCTGATCTTTCCCTTTGGTAAGTGATTTTTACCTTTTGTGCTTCTTGTATTTCTGCCGCCTGCTTCACCAGGGCTGCATATTCCTTCTTAGTGTCATCTAATTTTGAACGAATTTCAACTGGGTTGATCTTTATGATAAAAATCAAAGAAAGTGGTGAAAAGACGAATCAAATGCCATTAAAAAAAATATATATATGGTGAACATGCATTTATTAAGAAGTATTTATTCTTTAACAGGAGTTTTCCTGCTATTTAAAAAAGGCTGTAAAGGGGACCCTATTCCAAAGCAAACGGACCCGATCCCAATCCGAAATTGTATTTTTTTCCAATTTCAAAAAAAAAAAAAAAAAAAATGTTTATTTTTTTTTGGACAGAAATATCTAATGATTATTCTATCTCAATTTTATTTAATTGTTATCCTAAATTGAATTATTTAAAGAGTTATATTCAATTTGTTTTTCCCATATCAGTGGACTTTCGCGCAAATTGCATTATTCGGGCACAACCAAAATCGCCAGGCCTGATGTGTCAATATTTGTTGATAAACAAATCCCAATTTTTGGTCCATTTTATCTATTTAAAAAATCCAAGTATGACCAGACTCCTTTCCCCAAAATGGCTAAGAAAATCCCTGTTAAACTATTTCCTTTTCCAAATGCCTAAATGCAACTGATTGTTTATGGAGCTGTTCAGCATGGAATCAACATATCGACTTGCTGTTAAATGAAAATATGCATGTGTTTGTAATACATGTGTTTACCTTCATATACAAATGAGAAGTGCTCTGGGAAAACAGGGCTTAATGCATGTGCAAAAAGTGTCTTCCCAGATTAGCCTGTGCTGTAGGCACGGGCTAATCATGGACAACACTTTACGCTTTTATAGAATTTGCCTTTTAAAGTAAGTCTCTTCTAAACAAAAATCCAGTCAATATGGATATAGTGTCATCGCTGATTAGCCTGCCCAGACTGCACAGGCTAATCTAGGATGACACTTTATGCACATGCATTAAGCCCCATTTTCCAAGAGCATTTCCAAGATGCTCAAATATGTAGCATTGTTAAAGTTTCTTTAAGCAATTTTTCCAGTGGGCACAGCAAACCTAGTCCTTTGCTAACAATAATCATTTATAGTACTTGTACTTGTTAATACATACCGAAAGATCAGCATTTTCAAATTCAAGTTTCAGTTTCTGGGACAAACTATTAACTTCTGAATCAGCTTTCTGAAACTGAAATAAGCATTGACATGTAATATCTTTAAAGCCCGGAAAGTGTTTGTGGTTAATAGATATGGCTGTCATGTTTATGACAGAACATTATTTTGAAGAGTAAGTAATGTCATATTAGCATTATAGATACATCAAACAATTCGCACTTTGTTTAATTCCTTACATAAGGGCATCTTTGATCATCCTAATACAGTTATAACAAATACAAATGTCCCATCTTTACTATTGTTAGACAATATGAACACAAGCATGTTAGAGGTACATCAGTTCAGGTTAAACTTAGACCATTAATTTGTTCAAATTTGCAACAAGAGACACACTCAAGATGCTTGATTCACAAAGTATTAATATTGAGCATTCAATGTTTTTAAAGTCAAAAAGTGTGGGTGTAAACAAAATAAAATGAAATTGAAGCAAATTAATATATATCACATGAAATACTGGTATCCTAATAACGCGTAATTGTATACGGTACTTCAGCACGGGACAATTTTAATTGAAGTGCTTGACTTTGTAGGTGTACACCTTAGTCCATATAAACCGACTCCTGGAAGAGCCTTTGATAATTTTGGCTGTGACAGCTCTGGGCAACACTTTGGGTTATAAAGCTGAGAGTTGAATTACTGCAACTATTGTACACCTAAGTGTAAATCTTACTGCTAAAACATATTTATAAACAGGGGTGGTATGGTTAGTCCTAAATTGGTACACTTAGGCACTGGTACGCTTCTTTAATGGTATGCTTCAGTCTGCGCCATTCAAAATACATGGATGGGAGGGTTTACAGGCAACTCGTACCTAAGTCAACTCGCACGGTAGTCAACTCGCACGTATTTTGGTCAACTCGCACGGTATTCATGTACATGGTTTTTATTTTTTTAGACAGAGTGTTTAATTGACATAGACTTAACAGTTTTTTATCATTTACAAATAGTTATACATATCATAATGTCGACGTGAGTACAAATACGTACAGCTAAGTATCATATAAATCGCATGAAGATTGTGTGCATGTACATACATGAATTAAAATATTAACTTGTACAAGAAAATGATTAATTTTACAATTAATCAAATATAGTGTAAGTGTTTTGATAGAACAAATACAGATGATGAATACAATTATATATTACTTAGTGGTCTTTTATTTAAGCAAGTGACCAACTGTCAAAACAGTACAGTACAGCACAAACCTAACCAACATACACACATACTATGATAGTAGAATAATGCTGGGGTAACTGCCTTGGAACTGTCAATGCTAAGCACTGGGGGTTTAAACCGGTTAAAGAGCGCTCAACCTCACACTTGGCCCAGCAATATTCGTGGTACATTTAAGTGTAAATAAAATTTAATCTCATGGCATTGCAACAGTAAAAAAAGGGAATTAAAAGGCATTCAATTAAATTACTATTTAATAACTCAATGGTATGAACGAGACCAGAGCAACAGAGTTACAACTTTTTGAGGCACGATAAAATGAAATAACGAACACAAATCAACTACATGTACATTCCTTCTTTTTACAAAAAGATTTAGGAATATAGCATCATATACATGTAGTTAATATTTCAGATCATCATCGCGCACCTACAGGAAGAAGCAGCAATATTAGGTGTAAAAGATCCATATTACATAGTTTGGTTGTTTATGTAACTGTATACTGAAATGTAAATGAAAATGAATGTAATACCTAAAAAGAATAAGTATAAAATATATAAAGCATAGAATACCGTGCATGGTACTTACCGGTTTCGCATGTTCTGTGTTACCAGATAAATTCAATTTAATTGAATCTTGCAATTAATTAATGTGCGCTGTATTGGCCGGGTCGGTATACAACATCTTTTACATGTGTTGTGACAAACATTAAAGTAAAACTGATTAATTAACATACCAATATACTTGAATTGAACAATGTATGGCAATTAATTTAAGTACGTTGTATATCACACTTTTCACACCTCTTACATGCAGACATATTACCCGTGAAATAAACTTGACCACAAGTGTAAAAGAGACATTAATTTTGACAACCGTATATTCAGAAAATTATAAAAAGACATCATCCCCATGATTTATACTTATAAACTAATGATCATATTAAATACTACATCTATTTCTAAATATATTTTGACTTCAATAAGTGCGATTTGACCAAAAAACATGTACGAGTTGACCAAAAAACGTGTGAGTTGACTACCATGCGAGTTGACTTAGGTACGAGTTGACCGGCACCCGATGGGAGGGGTATGGGTAAGGGGGCAATAGTACAGTTTCTCTGAAAAACTATTGGTGTCTTTATTTTTTGTTCTTCAAATTTCATGAGTAAATGCCCCAAGACTAAGACAAATAACTTTAATGATTAAGCTCTGAAATTGAAATTCAATTTTCATAACATTGACTGACTGTCAAACGTTTCAACATTTCTAGACCAGTAGTGCGTTCAGTTACAGCGAACGTTTGCAATAGTTCGCGAACTATCGCGAACGTTCGTTAGTGAACGCTTAATTCAATTCATTTTATATACTACAAAAAAAATGAAAAAATATCGAAGTTACATTGAAGTTACGCTGAACAACAACTTACTTGTCCGCCATCTTGGTTTCGCTAGCGAACTACCTCCCGAGACGGGTCGCTTCGGTTAGCGGCGAACCTAGCGTTCACTAACGAACGTTCGCGATAGTTCGCGAACTATTGCAAACGTTCGCTGTAACTGAACGCACTACTGGTCTAGAAATGTTGAAACGTTTGACAGTCAGTCAATGTTATGAAAATTGAATTTCAATTTCAGAGCTTAATCATTAAAGTTATTTGTCTTAGTCTTGGGGCATTTACTCATGAAATTTGAAGAACAAAAAATAAAGACACCAATAGTTTTTCAGAGAAACTGTACTATTGCCCCCTTACCCATACCCCTCCCATCGGGTGCCGGTCAACTCGTACCTAAGTCAACTCGCATGGTAGTCAACTCACACGTTTTTTGGTCAACTCGTACATGTTTTTTGGTCAAATCGCACTTATTGAAGTCAAAATATATTTAGAAATAGATGTAGTATTTAATATGATCATTAGTTTATAAGTATAAATCATGGGGATGATGTCTTTTTATAATTTTCTGAATATACGGTTGTCAAAATTAATGTCTCTTTTACACTTGTGGTCAAGTTTATTTCACGGGTAATATGTCTGCATGTAAGAGGTGTGAAAAGTGTGATATACAACGTACTTAAATTAATTGCCATACATTGTTCAATTCAAGTATATTGGTATGTTAATTAATCAGTTTTACTTTAATGTTTGTCACAACACATGTAAAAGATGTTGTATACCGACCCGGCCAATACAGCGCACATTAATTAATTGCAAGATTCAATTAAATTGAATTTATCTGGTAACACAGAACATGCGAAACCGGTAAGTACCATGCACGGTATTCTATGCTTTATATATTTTATACTTATTCTTTTTAGGTATTACATTCATTTTCATTTACATTTCAGTATACAGTTACATAAACAACCAAACTATGTAATATGGATCTTTTACACCTAATATTGCTGCTTCTTCCTGTAGGTGCGCGATGATGATCTGAAATATTAACTACATGTATATGATGCTATATTCCTAAATCTTTTTGTAAAAAGAAGGAATGTACATGTAGTTGATTTGTGTTCGTTATTTCATTTTATCGTGCCTCAAAAAGTTGTAACTCTGTTGCTCTGGTCTCGTTCATACCATTGAGTTATTAAATAGTAATTTAATTGAATGCCTTTTAATTCCCTTTTTTTACTGTTGCAATGCCATGAGATTAAATTTTATTTACACTTAAATGTACCACGAATATTGCTGGGCCAAGTGTGAGGTTGAGCGCTCTTTAACCGGTTTAAACCCCCAGTGCTTAGCATTGACAGTTCCAAGGCAGTTACCCCAGCATTATTCTACTATCATAGTATGTGTGTATGTTGGTTAGGTTTGTGCTGTACTGTACTGTTTTGACAGTTGGTCACTTGCTTAAATAAAAGACCACTAAGTAATATATAATTGTATTCATCATCTGTATTTGTTCTATCAAAACACTTACACTATATTTGATTAATTGTAAAATTAATCATTTTCTTGTACAAGTTAATATTTTAATTCATGTATGTACATGCACACAATCTTCATGCGATTTATATGATACTTAGCTGTACGTATTTGTACTCACGTCGACATTATGATATGTATAACTATTTGTAAATGATAAAAAACTGTTAAGTCTATGTCAATTAAACACTCTGTCTAAAAAAATAAAAACCATGTACATGAATACCGTGCGAGTTGACCAAAATACGTGCGAGTTGACTACCGTGCGAGTTGACTTAGGTACGAGTTGCCTGTAAACCCTCCCATCCATGTATTTTGAATGGCGCAGACTGAAGCATACCATTAAAGAAGCGTACCAGTGCCTAAGTGTACCAATTTAGGACTAACCATACCACCCCTGTTTATAAATATGTTTTAGCAGTAAGATTTACACTTAGGTGTACAATAGTTGCAGTAATTCAACTCTCAGCTTTATAACCCAAAGTGTTGCCCAGAGCTGTCACAGCCAAAATTATCAAAGGCTCTTCCAGGAGTCGGTTTATATGGACTAAGGTGTACACCTACAAAGTCAAGCACTTCAATTAAAATTGTCCCGTGCTGAAGTACCGTATACAATTACGCGTTATTAGGATACCAGTATTTCATGTGATATATATTAATTTGCTTCAATTTCATTTTATTTTGTTTACACCCACACTTTTTGACTTTAAAAACATTGAATGCTCAATATTAATACTTTGTGAATCAAGCATCTTGAGTGTGTCTCTTGTTGCAAATTTGAACAAT
>VMBQ01000854.1:117719-146977 GCA_007657795.1 Dreissena rostriformis | reverse complement strand
CCCAGAATCCCCCCCCCAATTTTTATGCCCCCGGTAGGGAGGCATATAGCAGTTGAACTGTCAGTCCGTCTGTCTGTCAGTCTGTGTGTCCGTCCGAAAACTCAAACGTTGGTCATAACTTTTGCAATATTGAAGATAGCAACTTGATATTTGGCATGCATGTGTATCTCATGAAGCTGCACATTTTGAGTGGTAAAAGGTCAAGGTCAAGGTCATCCTTCAAGGTTAAAGGTAAATAAAATGCATGTGTATTTCATGGAGCTGCACATTTTGAGTGGTGAAAGGTCAAGGTCATCCTTCAAGGGCAAAGGTCAATTTTTTATATTTTTTTATTTTTTCAAAGCGGCGCAGTAGGGGGCATTGTGTTTCTGACAAACACATCTCTTGTTTTTTTCCATTTACTTCTTATTTTTGAATGATCATCTTATAAATGACCACACCCCACACCTCCCCTCTCAACCCCCCCTCCCGATCTCCCCCCCCCCATTTTTCTTTAACTTCTTTAACTTCTTTATTTATGATCAGATTTGATTCATACGACAAATAGATCAGCGGTCTGCACCCGCTAGGCCGTGCTGTTTTTACATTGTTTATAGTTTCATCACATTTTGATTGGCAGTGGATTTGGCTTTTCAAAGAGTCAATAATTTATTATTTATCAGAGATATATTGTACAAGTTATCAGGATGCTGATATTTTTCATGTAGATTAATTAAACTGCTGTGTTTCTGAAACAATTGAATACAATATGGACTTGAAATGTGTTTCAATTTATATATCTGTAGCTCTAAATACACAAGTCTGAAGCTTGCTTTGTCGAAAAAAGATTATCACAAATGTATGGAATCCATGCCTTTTTGCTATTTGTGTGTTAACCCTTTGAGCGCTGGAACCGGATTTTAAAGGCCTTTGCAAACAGTTTGGATCCAGATGAGACGCCACAGAACGTGGCGTCTCATCAGGATCCAAACTGTTTGCTATTCTGATAGTATTCTTTGAAAAAAAGTGAAGAAAATGCTAATTTTAGAAATTCAGCAGACAACATTTTAGCAGACGACAAATTTCCCAGCATGCAAAGGGTTAATAGATATGAGCTGCGTTCTGGGGAAACAGTCTGCACAAACTCATCAGGGACAACACTTTCCTCTTTTATGATATTTTTCGTTTAAAGGAAGTCCCTGCTTAGCGAAAATCCAGTTAAGGCAGAAAGTGTTGTCCATAATAAGCCTTTGTGGACTGCACAGGCTAATTTTGGATGACACTTTACCCACATGCATTTAGTCTGGTTTTCCCAGAGTGAGGGCAGAGGCTGATATATTGATGCTACATGAATGCCTGCACGAAACATGGCATCGTTTATAATTATTAATTATTGAATTATTTTGAGTTATCAACTTACAGCTGAAAACTGGTATATCATCAGAATCTTAATCAATACCTGTACGTATTTCAGCTGAGTTGAAGAGTGTGTCTGACAAGTGTTACAGTCTAGAGGGAGCACTGCAGGAGACGCGAGGGGAGCTACAGGACCTCAAGGCGGCGGTGGCAGTCTCCGAGGCCAACAAGGAGGAGGAGATCTCTAAGATACGGCGCCACTGTCAACAAGAGGTCGAGACCATGCAGGCACTGCTCAAGGGTCAGTTAGAATGCCTCTTGCGAGCACTTGTGAGGCATTTGTATTGCATGTTAACAGACCTCGTATAATCTGTTTGACATGTTTGATGCAATTTAAAATCTCTTGTTGACATAATATGAAAATATCTGACAGATCTTAAGTGCTTGTCTATCATTTTTTCTGATAGGAAATTTAAACTCATTTTATAGTTTACTATTTGGAGCATAACTTTGTCCAGCAAGGATCAATTAAAACAACAGCAGATTTAAAAAGCATGATGAAAGGGAGTGTTGTGTCCAAGATCCAGGACCTTGCTTCAAGGTTAAGGTCACAATTTAATTCAAAGATTAAATTAAGAATGTTAGTCTTTAATACTTTTTCTGGCGCATATCTTTGCTCAGCAAGGATGGGTTTTCAATGAACTTTGTGAAAGTGATAAGCCAGGTCTTTAGGTACAAGATTAAAATTCAAAGCCAAAATTAAATTTACAGAGAATAGTCTTTGACTCATAGTCTTGAGCATAACTTTTTCTAGCATTGATGGATTTTTATGCCCCCTTTAGAAGAAAAGGGGGTATATAGTTTTCGCACTGTCCGTCAGGCGGTCAGGCTGTCAGGCTGTCGGTCTGTCACACTTTTCGTGTCCGCTCTCTAATTCAAATAGTTTTCATTCAATCTTTACCAAACTTGGTCAGAAGTTGTATCCAGACAATATCTAGGTCAAGTTCGAATATGGGTCATGCCAGGTCAAAAACTAGGTCATGGGGTCACTTAGTGCATTTTAAGGATTTAGCATCACACCTGTTATGCAGCAAACTAATAGTTTAATAAAATGTAGGCGCTATATTTCTCAAAAACATTTACACAGTTATACTTTTATGTAGTGACAAAGTTACAGTTGGGGGCATCCGTGTCCTGTGGACACATTTCTTGTTAGCTTGACTTTTCAAAAGGCAAGCTATTCTTTTTGTGTTGTTGTCGGCATTGGTGACCATGCTTATTGTTTTTGGTGAGCTAGTTTCAAATGATTTGCTTTAGGGATTGCATTGAAACTTAAACAAAGTATTTCCCATATTAAAATGACCACATACACCAAGTTTGGTAACTGATGTTTGAAATTTGAAATAATTGAAATAATTAAGGGCCTTTATATACTTAGAAATGTGTATACAGTCTAACCTGCTCGAGCGACCACCTTTGAATAGCGATCAGCTGTCCATAACAAACACATCGCTTTCCTCCCAAACGATTTCACTATTTATTTTACCTGCGAACAACAACCACCTGTCCATAACGTACACATCGCTTTCCTCCCGAACAATTTCACTATATATTTTACCTGCGAACAACAACAACCTGCAAACAACGACCAGCGACGGCCACTTTACATTTCCAAAAGTCCATTTTGATAGCTAACAATGACCACTTCAATCATAATAATTAACGATTTCATAATTTTCAATAAAACAATGGCCGCTATGATGATGGAGATATTGGCAAGTGACAGTTTACTGAACTCGAAAGCCGTTTTTTTTTGTTAAATAACACACATTGCTAATTGTTAGCCGCCTGCTTCTTTTATGCATTTGACAGTTTTTCAAAATTGTAAGTTGCTTTTTTATTTTAGTTGCTCGCGAGTAATGTACTTATTGACGAAAATATCAAAGTAAAGTTTGTGGCTTACATCAACGCATTGCGGAAAATACGGTTTTGTTACAATTACTCACATGCATTTTGATATTAATTCCTTTCTAAAATTTCCCCGTGATAAGACGTCCATAGATTAAAGATAAGTAAATTGTCAGTTTAAGTTTAAAAAGGTAAAAGTTTTCCTTAAAAACATAAAAGTTTAAATAATAAATATAAAACAAAACTGTGTTTTCAATCCTTGATTACATTATACATGCATTAGTATTCAAACATTTAAACAATAGAGCACATACATAGATAAGGTACCTGTTAAAAGTCTACAAGCATATTTTGCAAAGTTTCAATCGACCACCACAACGACCAGATCCCTTGAGTGGTCGTTATTGGCAGGTTAGACTGTATATACAATATATAGACAGGTTGAAGTTGTTTGGTAAGCTAGTTTAGGAATGGCTAGACGGATTTTATCAAACATAAAACAATTATTTTCCATATCAAAATGACACCATAACATTTTGATAACAGATAATTAATGCAAATATAACATACTATGCACTCAATTTACTTGTTTTGATATTATTAAAAGTAATTCATATGGTAAACCCTTTAAGATAATCAATTTCTTATTTTTTAATTGTTGTAAAGCAATATTCATATGTTGTCTGCAGAATTTATATATATTGAAACCTAGCTGGTCCTTTTCATTGGCCTAGATGTTAATAGTGAATTATTACCAAATCTTTGGTTAAAATCACCAAATTGGTTTTTGTCAGTATTTATACACTGCATATACATGTTATCCTTGAAAGGAAGTAAGTTGTTGCATCTTCATGTACTTGTTGAGTCAATCAACAAGACAGATAAAGTTGAAGTCATGATAATTTTTAAGATAATTATCTTAAGCCACTGACTGTATATCAGTATGCATGTAGATGCGTTGGGGCTGTATATACTTAACTGAACTGTGGCCGTATACTGTACCATGAACAAGAACAGTATTTATCTGTATCATATAGATCTGTAACACTTTGACACACTGGTGGTGGAAAGCGTTCCTTTGTACTCCTACTATATTTCGTGATGTAAACATGCTGTGTTCAAGTTGTTATTTTATAGTGAATGATTTTTGTAATTAAATGAATGGGGAAGTGCTTGTGACATTGTTTAAATCTCTGTGACATTGTTAAACCTCTCATGCTTATAAAGTGCCTGCTCAGGCTTGTGGTTTGGTTTTCAAGTGTGGAGTCTGGACTTTAATCTTTGCTCGTTTCTATATAGTGACTCAGTTGGTTTAAGAAAAATGTCTTCCAACATTTCCAGTATATTTCCAGTATAAAACAGGAATATTGGTAACATATGTAAATCTTATTACATAAAGTTTTGAATTAATTCATGTTATTCATTTGTCTCTGTATATATGCCTGCATGCTGGGATAAAAGTGTGCTTACTCGCTATTATGTGAAGTTGGAATAAGACATCAATCTTGGAATAAACATTGTTTTTTTTTCAACAGTACATAATAATATGCAGTTTTACCTGTTGCATTTATTCAGTATGACAAATTATAAGTAATATGGAAATTTGCAAATGAAATTCATCATTTTAAGTAATTTTACCACAAAACTGGATGTTAAATTGGATAAGTTTTTTACATCTTCAAAAAGGAAATAATTTACATGCTTGGATTTACACAGTTTGAAAATACAGTGAAAATGATAGAAAATACAATAATTGTTTATGAAAAAGTCATAGAAAAAAGTGCTTGATATAGTTAAAGTATGTATACAATATTACAAAAAAACATTTAGAAATCACCAACATGATGTCCATTCTAAGTTTGATGCCTTATTCCTAATTCACATAATACACTGTTGTGCTGACCCTATGATAAAGTCATTGGTGAAGATACCCCTGGAAATGTTAAAGAGTCAAAAATGTTTTATGCTGAAACTTGTTTGTAAATTCTCAGCTATGCACTTCATTGCACACAAATGTGGCGTGTTCTGATAAAACTGGGCAAAATGCTTGTGCGTAAAGTGTCATCCCAGATTAGCCCGTGCAGTCCGAACAGGCTAATCCTGGACGACACTTTCCGCCTAAACTAGATTTTCGCTAAGAAGAGACATCATGTAAACAAAAAATTCCATAAAAGCGGAAATTGTCGTCCCTGATTAGCCTGTGCGGACTGCACAGGCTAATCTGGGATGACAATTTATGCACAAGCATTTTGCCCAGTTTTCTCAGAACACGCCACATATTTGCCAAGGTTCAGTTGTATACCCTGTTATACTCAAGTGTTGGTTGTTTCAATAAACTTTGAGCTGCTAGATTTCATACTGCTCTCAGTAGTATCTGGTTTCTGCTGTTCCACTATACTGAGTTAAGTCAGAGTTTGCATTGTTATCATTTGTTGACCTTTTTCAAAAATGTTTTGACTACTGATATTGTTCGCGTCATTCTGTTTTAAAATTCTAATGTGAGTAAAAAAACTTCCAACTGTGAAAATTATTTTTACAAAATTGTGCATAAAATGCATATACCCTATTTTGCTTTAAATTGCAAATTTCTAAAAGAATGTTTATTAATTACCATACTTTATACTGTTCTGCATGAGTGTTTATGATCATACAATTTATTTATTTATTTTTTAATGTCTGCCACCAAAGGTTTGACTTTTGAAAAGGTTTGGCAACCAAAGAGGCTGGTTCTGCAAGGATTGTTGGGAAAGTTTTTATAATTTGATTCCAATAAATTTTATTTATTAGTTTTCACTATATAAAGATATTGCATGAATGCATTATGCATTATAATTGTATAGTGTCATTATAAAAAAGCAGTCACTTTATGGCACATGTTGTCAGCCAATAGGTACTCGAGGAAATGTAAAATGCCGTATAGATTGAATGATTGACACACTTTCTCCACAAAGTCTCTGCAGCACTCTTCTTGTCTCAGTAAATCCACTTGCTGTACATATCTCTAGACAAGGCATTGTTAAATTTACGACATGATTCACCTAGTTGCTGATGTCAGATCGTCAACAGTTTTAAAACGTTGGCCTTTGTGGACACTCTTGATCTCAAAAGAGTTATCAACTTGAAACTTAATTGGGGAGAGCCTATCTTTGAGGGAGAGTGCAGTGCTTAAAAGAACCATAAATCTTGCTTTCATATTTTTAGAGTTATTGCTATTCGTTTTAAAACTGGACTAGCAATGGTGTCTGACCATACGGCATGCAAGGGGATGTGGGGTATTTCAGGGCACACAGTGACAGCTCTAGGTAGTTGTACTTGCACTTACTGCCAACATTTGCAAGCAGCTGCGCTGATTTTGTATCACTTTTTACAAGCGGTTTAGCCCAAAATAACACATTTTGCTGAGAAACACTCAACAAACAAAAAAAGAGTCTGCAGCATTGAGCCCCATGCAGTATCCTGTGGTGTTTTCAGAGGCTGCTGATGAAGCGTCCAGTTCTACTGCTGCCCAGTACGAGTCAGAGAGAGCCAAGCTGAAGGAGCTCAATGAGAACTACGAGGAGGAGATCCAGTCCATTCGCAGCAAACTCTCGCAGGAACGACAGCTAGACAAGGGCGGGTAAGTCTCTTTCAGCGCCAATATTTTGTCTCGTAATATTAATATTAGCCTCGCTCTTTGAAAAGGGGGTTTAATGCATGTGCATAAAGTGTTGTCCCAGATTAGCCTGTGCAGTCCCCACAGGCTTATCAGGGGCGACACTTTCCGCTTTTATGATATTTTGCGTTTAAAAAAAGTCTTTTATTAGCAAAAATGTAGTTTAGGCAGAAAGTGTTGTCCCTGATTAGCCTGTGCAAACTGTATAGGGTAATCTGGGACGACACTACGCACATGCATTAAACCCCTTTTCCACAGAGCGAGGCTCATATATAATAGTTCTTCATATTTCACAGTGTCAGGGGTTCATAAAGTTTAAAATTTTGCTGATAGTTTACAAAAGGAAAATCAAGTTTATTTAAGGGCAAGTAACACAGGAAGTAATTTGCCACAGTGCTTGAATTCAGTTATCAATCGTGATCAATGTGAAATATGAAAATAAAAATATTGGAGTCTTTGGGGCGCTGTAATAGGGTTCTTTCAGCGTCATCACATCTTCCCTATAGCATTCCCATGGTGTGTACACACTGTGCACACCGTGGGCTCACTGCCTACAGTCACAGTGCAAACGCCTTCCACATCCACTTTTATTGTTGCTTTTATTGTGCCGATGGTTTTTAGTTCAAGACATAAGATGCTTTTAAATGTTCATCGTGTTATTCTGGAATATGTTTGACCATATTTGTGATTTTTACAGGAAGGGATTTCTCTCGTCTGTAGCCGACATCGTATCAAGAGGGACCGCTTCCCTGAACCCATTACACAGCGAGAGTGAAAATCTGGAAGAAGACATGAAAAAGGTAAGAATACTGTTCCTTGTTGAAGATTGCACATTGTAGAACTCTTCAATTATATAAAAATTATAAGCAACTTTATAGTCAATGTACATGAATTACATATTAACATATATGTATTTGAAAGTTACAGTTTCAATGATAGTTTATTTTATTGTAACATCATTAAATAAATGATTAATGAACACTCTGATTGGATGAGTCATTCTCTTCATCTGGTCATGGAAAATGGCTACTGTTCAGAATTTGTCTTCATCTGCACAGATGTGTGAGAGTAGGACACACAACATAGTTTAATTTATGAGCGGCGTCAGACGAAAATGGGTATTATGCCCTCAGCGGCCAGTGTAGCTTCAGACCAAACTGCACCTTTGCACAGTCTTGTTTGGAGCTATTCTGTCAGCTATAGTCATGCTAGATTTGGTGGTCTCATTAGCGGACATCAGGACTCCTCATCAGAATATATTGATGTAGAGACATATCTGGAGCTTCCCTGTTTTGGGATATGTCCTTAGAACCATTTTCGCACAACACAGCTCTTATTTTATTGAAAGCAAATTTAAAAAAAATCAGTACATGAATTCAAGTTGATTAATATAATCTCATGCAACAAACTAAGAAATGGATATAATTATTTATTTAACTATTTAAGAAATAAAACTGGTAAATCATTGACACGAAAACACATAGAAAACAAGCATCTCTATCTTCGTTTGAAGTTGCTTTAATGTCACACGATTGTTGCATGTTAGGCACAGCTCAATGCGGAGATGTTGAAGTCCGTTGTTGTACCTCTGGAAAGAGAGATAGAAAGTCTCAAGCAGAAATTAAAGCAACGTGCAGATGATGTTAAGATGTTGGAAAGGCAGAAAATACAGGTTGGTTACACTCTGGCTCCATGACTATGGAAGTTCTTAATCTCATTTTTTATCTCAACTGAAAATATAGACCAATGAGAATGCTTGTAACAGTCTTAACTGAAAATGTAGACCAATTAGAATGCTTTTAAAAGTCAAACTTCGATTCCCATTGGTTTATTAAGAACTGTGATTCCAATTGGTTGATTAAGACTAACAATAAGGTGAAGATCAAGAATGTTCGCAGTTATGGGACCATGTCTGTTTATGGAGTGTTGTGTGACTATGATAAATAGTATTTAGGTCTAAGTTCATGGTTTTAATGTGTTTGTTCTATGGGTTCAATTTTTTTACCATTCACCAGTTTTATCAGGTGGAATTTTAGGTTATGAAAATTTGGTTATTGCTAATAACCTTGAACTAGATACCTTTTTGAGCAAACATCTTGTTAAGAAGACACTTCATTGAGCTTTTGATTACATAGAGGATATTTGTTTGCTTTCGGGATATTATTGTGAAATAAGTTCCTTCCCCAGTAAAGAAGAAATAAATATTAAATATTTGTAATTTGTAAAACTTAGTGGATAACAATTAAGAGAGATAATTAATTAAAACAAAAGAAGTCCTTTCAAAGAAAATTATCAGGAATTAATTTCTTAAGAATTTTCATTAATGCAACACTTATAATTTATTAACAAGATGTAAAGATTCATCTACTGGCTATCATGTGTTTTTCTTCTGAAGCTTCCATGTCTATAAAACAAGATTTGCACCAGTGTGGCATACACATGTTTTCCTGTGCAGCTGCAGGAGCGTGTGGTTGCCATGGAAGCGGGGTCAACAGGGGCAGATCCCACTAGCCCTGTGAAAACCACATCTCTACCGTCCCTTGATGATGTCATAGATCCGGAAGAAAAGGTATGGCTTTTCAGATTCCTTACTCTAGAGATCAACTGCTCTGCAATATAGTTAAGACAGTATTACATGATTGAAGTGTATGTCCTTGTTTTTAATCATTAACTTACTTTTTATATTTTAAAGCGGGACTGTACGATTTTGTCAAATATTTATGATTTTTTATAAAATGTGTTAAAAATTAGTATATATATATTTCAATATAAATTAAAATAAAAGTTAAGAAGAACATGTGTCGAAAAATGCGAAATAAGCCAGATATTTAAATCTGAAATTGAAAATGGCTTCCAGCCAAATTCGCCAGCATATATATAATGCATGTACAATGTGAATCTAAATTTAGTTTTAGTGCAGATTCGTTTATACGACACAAAGACACAATTTTATTTACTAACAAATACGAGTAAAAGTGTCGGCATCTGCTTTAACCAGCTCTAACTTGTCTTTGCTGAATTTTATGAAATTCGTCTTCAATGTATAATTTGTATTGCCTATTTTGTGTCATCGTAACATAATTTTATCAATATATTAAAATTTAACACATATAAAAATCGTACAGTCCCGCTTTAAACAATACAGTACAAATCCTCTATTGTTCTAGATGGTATCAAGATTTTCAGTTTACAACCATCATATTGTGTATAGTCTTTCATTTATACTGCGTTTGCAAAACTTTCATCTATGAACCCAAATTTATTAGCGATGGCCAACAATTAGGTTTTTAATTACGTAATCAATAAGTAAATTACAATCACATAAAAATAGTTCAGTAATATTCAGTCAATAAACAGTTCCCAAGCTTTAGTTACACACAACTTGGGCTGAGTGGGCACCAACATGACATGGTGCATGCCGGCTGAATTACTACTATTTTTGTCACATTAAAATAATCTTAATTTATCTGATTAACAGAAATTTAACTTTTATGTATGCAGAGAAGACACATATTTATTTAAGTCAAATAATTGCAGATCGAGAAGCTGATAAAGTACCTGAAGGCTGAGAAGGCATCGCGTACGGACCTGGAGATGTTTGTGGCCGTCATCAACACACAGAAGGCTACCATGACGGATGAGAATGACAAACTCAGGAACGAACTCAATGAAGGTAGAGAGCTAACATTTCTGTGGTGTGGAGTTCATTGCATGCTTCTCATGTTGACATTATGGTAAACTGTGCAATTTTCAAACCAAACTTATTGAGTTGAACACAGGTATTGTTTGTTTGCTTTTGAATGTTTTTGCAAGCAATGTTTTTGCATTTAATAAGAAATGACATGAATGAGTTTTATTTTTAATTTCCTACACAATCTTTGTCAATTATTCATTATACATTTCCATCAAATGTTCTTTTACTTAGTTGTTAAATGCTTCCCTGTTATGTTATGTTTAGTGAGTTCCGTTATCCTTAACATGATGTTGATAAATTGATGTTCTTTTGCAAATGATGCATGTTAATAGTTTTGTATATAAGGCAGGTGTTGGTTTGACTGGAAAGTTTGCCGCATTTATTTTAAAATGATGTATGTTCATACTGTTTGTATGCAATGCCTATATTGGTTTGACTGGTCAGATTGTATGTTATGCCTATATTGTTTTGTCTGGTCAGTTTGTATGAAATGCCTATATTGGTTNCTCTATTGGTTTGACTGGTCAGTTTCTATGTAATGCCTATATTGGTTTGACAGTTTCTATGTAATGCCTATGTTGGTTTGACTGGTCAGTTTCTATGAAATTCCTATATTGGTTCAACAGGTCAGTTTCTATGTAATGTCTATATTGGTTTGAATGGTCAGTTTCTATTAAATGCCTATATTGGTTTGACTGGTCAGTTTCTATGTAATGCCTTTATTGGTTTGACTGGTCAGTTTCTATGTAATGCCTATATTGGTTTGACTGGTTAGTTTCTATGCAATGCCTATATTGGTTTGACTGGTCAGTTTGTATGTAATGCCTCTATTGGTTTGACTGGTCAGTTTCTTTGTAATGCCTCTATTGGTTTGATTGGTCAGTTCCTATGTAATGCCTATATTGGTTTGACTGGTCAGTTTCTATGAAATGCCTATATTGGTTTGACTGGTCAGTTTGTATGTAATGCCTCTATTGGTTTGACTGGTCAGTTTCTATGTAATGCCTCTATTGGTTTGACTGGTCAGTTTCTATGTAATGCCTCTATTGTTTTGACTGGTCAGTTTGTTTGTAATGTCTCTATTGGTTTGACTGGTGAGTTTCTATGTAAAGCCTCTATTGGTTTGACTGGTCAGTGTGCAGCATTTTGGACGAGGAGAAGAGAGCCCATGGTCAGCTGAAGGAGACCTGGCAGATGGCCAATGACCAGTTCTTGGAGTCTCAGCGCCTCATGATGATGGACATGAGACGCATGGAGGGCCTCCTGTCAGCTGAACAACAGAGGCTGCTGGCTGGTAGGGGGCAAATACATCAACATCACCATTATCTTGATGTCATGATGTTATTATTTATGCCAAAATCTCCAGTTTAACCCTTTTAAAATCTGAGCTCAGGATGGAAAAGCATACTAGATCAAAGATATTTGTTTTATTTTGGTAGATTGTATTACTGCTTCTGATCATTAAAAATAAATAAATTCACAAATGGGCTAGCAATGCATGAAATCGTATATTTCACTGTTTGCTAGTACTTTAATATCGATAATTTACCGATTATCTACAGAAACAAGAATCTGCAATTATCCTCTGTTGATCAAATATATAAGACTGAAAAAATTAATGTAAAAATGGTTTCAGATTCTGGTCTCATGATATGATAAAAAAACAACTTATCTAGAAGTCTTGTTTCCAGAGCAACAGAAGAAGGATTTAGAACGTGAGGCCCAGAAGAGAAGAGTCAAGGAACTGGAGGACTTGAGGTTGAAACAGGAACAGGAGGTCAGCCGCAGTGCAGCACAGCAGGCTAGCATAGGTAGGCAATGATATATACACGGATGAACGTAAGCAGGGGCCCCAAAATCAATGACCCTTTGAGGCATGCTAGCATATGTATGCAATGATATATTCAGGTATGGACATTAACAGGGGCCCAATAACCAATGACCCTTTAAGTATGTGGTGGGCCCCTAGATTTTCTCAAGAAAAAAACAACAAACAACAACAAAACAACATGGTCATGGTGAGCTTTTGTGATCACCTTTTGTGCATCATTTTCTGTGTGTTGTCTATTGTCAACATTTACCTTACACTTTAGGTGCCACATTTATTGACGAATCTGCATGAAACTTTGTCAGAACATTTGTCCCAATGATATCATGGGCGAGTTCGAAACTGTGTCAGGTGGAGTCAAAAACCTGATTAGAAGCTCAGCTTACAGAAAAATATTTTTGCCCAATCGTCATGAATGTTGCTGAGAACATTTGTCTGAGTGATATCTTGGCCATGTTCTAAAATGGTTCCAGTCCGTTGAAAACATGGTTGCCAAAGGGTGGGTCAGAATTCCTTATTTTGCTAAAGTAAAATCTTGTGAGCACTCTACAGGTCACATTTATTTACAATCTAAATGAAACTTGCTCAGAATATTTGTCCCTATGTTATTGCGGCTGAGTGTGAAAATGGTTCCAATCATTTAACAAATATTGCCTCCTGTAGGCAGAGCAGTTATTGTCATATATCGAATGGGTAAAGTAAAACCTTGTGAACACTCTAGAGTCACATTGTTTGCCCAATCATCTTTAAACATCCCAAACGCTGGTACAAATACTGCAGTTCCTTGACTTCTCAGGTAAGCAATTAAGGGCTTTCGGCTCTCTTGTTAGATCATTAGTGTACCTTTGCAAAGTAGCAATGTTTTGGGTGATCATTTGTCAATTATGACATTGTGATGCAAAAGGGTTTTAAAATTTCATGAAGTCTTCACCAAACTAGCTTTCATTATAATAATTTCTTGGATAGATTTATCAATGGACATCCAAAAAACACCATTGCCCCCTTTTCATGAAAAAAAATACAATACACACACCCTACTTAATGGGCTTTTTATGCCCCCTTCTTCAAAAAAAGAGGGGGTATTTTTTTTTTGGCCTGTTTGTCTGTCATTGTATGTGTGTGTCTTTAACCTTGCTCATAACTTTTGCAAAATTTTAAACATAGCGACTTGGTATTTGGCATGCATGTATATCTCATGTAGCTGCACATATTGAGTGGTGAAAGGTCAAAGTCAAGGTCATCCTTTAAGGTCAAAGGTCAAATATATGGGTCAAAATCGCTCAAAAGGGGGCATAGTGTTTGACAAACACATCACTTGTTAAACTTTTTGTCTCCTTTTTTCGTTCGAACTTAACTAAATGTGATCAGTTTCTGTTTGACCATAATGATTTCAAAAGAACGGACATAATACATAAACTCTTCATTAAGTAACAGTAATGCACTCAATAAAAAGAGAAGAGTTTTACATTTATCATAGAACACAATTATAAACATTGTTAAATAATGAAATGTATGGATTTCAGAATAATGGTCATGTTTAGCAGCAAGCATGACAGTCAGCCATTTAATGTATCTTTTACTTTTGAGTGAAGATTGTATGAACAAGGCATTCACAAAACAAGAGTCTTTATGGGTTAATATTGCTTCTAAAAGTCCTTTAAATTACAGTTATTTTAGGTGAACATTGCATGTACAAACCTTAACATTACAGTAATATGTGGGTAAACATTCCTCGTAAATAAAGTCATGTGACAACGTTATATAGGTTTACATGGCATTTACAAAGCCTTCATATTACATATCCATGTTGATTAACATTTCAGGTAGAGAAAAACACATATCAATTATAAATGGGTCAACACTACTTTGTTCTATATGGGTTCACATTGCATATATGTAACAATTCTGTATGGGCTCACAATGCATATACACAGAATATACGTAACAAGTATATGGGTTTAATTGCATGTAAGATTTCTATATAGTTCACATTGCATGTACACAACATATAATTATGTAACAATTCTATATGGGCTCACATTGCATGAACACATCATAAATGTGACAATTCTACATGGGTTCACATGGCATGTACACAGCATATATGTAACAATTCTGTATGGGTTCACCTTGCATGCACACAGACGATGACAGCATAAGTGTGACAATTCTATATGGGTTCACATTGCATGCACACAGCATATATTTATGTAACAATTCTATATAGGTTCACATTGCATGTACACAGCATATAATTATGTAACAATTCTATATGGGTTCACATTGCATGCACACAGCATATTTGTTACAATTCTGTATGGGTTCAGATTGCGTTAACACAGCATAAATGTATCAATTCTTTATTGGTTTACATGGCATGTACACAGCATATATGTAACAATTCTTTATGGGTTCATTTTGCATGCTCATAGCATAAATGTAACAATTCTATATAGGCTCACATTGCATGTACACAGCATACATGTAACAATTCTATATGGGTTCACATTGCATGTACACAGCATACATGTAACAATTCTATATAGGCTCACATTGCATGAACAGCATAAATGTAACAATTCTGTATGGGTTCATATTGCATGCACACATCATAAATGTGACAATTCTATATGGGCTCACATTGCGTGTACACAGCATATAATTATGAAACAATTCTTTTAGGGTTCAGATTGAATTAACACAGCATATATGTTACAATTCTATATGGGTTCACATTGCATGTACACAGCATACATGTAACAATTCTATATGGGTTCACATTGCATGCACACAGCATATATGTAACAATTCTGTATGGGTTAAGATTGCATTAACACAGCATAAATAATGATAAATATAACAATTCTATATGGGTTCACATGGCATGTACACAGCATATATGTAACAATTCTGTATGGGTTCACTCTGCATGTACAAATCATGTGCATACCAATTCTATGTGGGTTCACATTGCAATTCTTGACTATTTCATTATTGTTATCACTTTACAAATAATAAGGTTAAAAGAAGAGACATTTAACAAAATTATAGATCTGTAAATTTGATGCTTGTAATTCTCAGACCTTGGGTATTATGCACATGTAAATTTGATCACAAGCATGTTCTTATTACCTCTTTGCACCACATAAATGATATCGGTTCCACTATTATAGTTTATCGAAAATGGGAACCTTACTCCATCACTGTGTGCTGCCAGGACAGCAAGCATTGTCTTGCCCTCAGTCTCCAGCTGTATGACAATATTTGATCCCCATCCACAAGCAATCAGCTGTCCTGCATTTGTCACAGTTATACCAGATGGGCCTTGTAGTTGAGGGTGACAGAATGGGCGCTGTAGTTTTTTCCCATCCCTGTCTAGGGTTAGTATTTTGTGGTTGGATAAGTCGGTCACATATATCTTGTCTCCACTTGGGCTTAGAGCGCACTTGTACACTGTATGGAACATAAGGTCTCATTAATGCTTTGAAACTAGTCAGGGTGAATGTGTCAGGGTGAATGTGTGTATGTGTATACAGGCTTTGTTTAAAAAAATGTGTGTTTGATTTTGTCTAATACGTATCCAAGATAACGTTAATTGTTTTACAAGTATTTGCTTATAAAAGAAGAAAATATATTTACCAGTGTGGGTGTTTGAATTGTCAACATACAGCTCTTTGATCTGTGTCCCAGTCAGAGTGTATTGGTAAAGGGCAGTACCAGAAGTGACGAACAGGTTGCCAAGGTAGTGGGCAAGACCGGTACTGCTGTGTTGTAGCTCAATATAACTGACTTGGTTAAGCCTTCCGTTGGTTACAGAAAGAAACAGCACCTTGTGAACGTTATCACAATCCACAGCAACAGCCACAATGCTTGGTGTAATCAAGCACATGTCTTTTGGAAAAGCAGCAAGATCGTAGTGATTAATCATCTCATATTGCTGGTCTAACAGTACTACTCTCTTGTTTTCATAGTCAGACACTATTATCTGACCATTCAGAAGACTGCACACTCCTCTTATATCGTATGACTGACTGCTATCATTGTCTGAAAGCAGACTTAATGGAGTCAACTCAGTCACTGTAATAACCTGGTTTGCCATACTTTGTGTTGGATTTGTCTGTTTAGTTTCAATGCTCCCTAGACTTAACAGTCCACTTAAATACTGCTCAATCTCTGCATTAAACTCAAATTTTAAGGTTCTTTCAGTCTTCACGGAATTATATGCTAGGTACATTTCGGATTTTTCAATCTTCTCCAACCCTTTTTGGCACGCAATAAAAGCTAGTTCCTTTCGGTCATCCCCATCACCAACATCTTGTATCGTATCCCGAATTGACATAAGTTCAGACTGTAGATGGGTACATTTGTCATCAATATTCTGGCTTGCAGCCTTCAAACTGGACATTTTATCATTCAGCTCTTTCATAGAGGCCGCCTCAAGCTTATCCAAAGCACTATTGATTTTTTGGCGGACTGTTTTTATTTGGGTCGCTTGTTCATTATAAGAATCTTGAAGTATCTGAAAACTGCAATTTATGTTTTCGTGCACCCTTCTCAGCTGTTCCAATAGCATTTGGATGTTACATAACAGTTGTTGGACGCTCAGTGGCTGTGTTGCAACCAGATCCTTTATTTCAGAAACATGAACACATTTTCTGAAATAAAGATTGTAGATATTTGTTATATTGCTGTTTTTTCTTGCTACATGTATAAAGATGGATGTGCTTTATGCATGCAGCATATTATATATACTATTGCCTGCATAATATTTTCATCTATTAATTGGTCTTAAACTAGGTATAATAACTCACAATATTATGTTGAAAGTTATTCACTGGGTCAAATGAAAGACTAGAGGTCGCCGTGGCGTAGTGAATATTGTGTCTGCCTAGCGATCGGGAGGTCACTGGTTCGATCCCCATAGTAGGAGCTTTCTTTTGATCTTTCCCAAAGACACCAAGTCCTGGTTCTAGTCCCAGGAAATTGACTTGAGAGCGTTTCAATAAGCCATAGGCTTTCGATGCAATCGAGCTAAAATAAATAGGTTTAAATTAAACTAAATGAAAGACTAAGCTTGCGAACAATCTAAAGGCCACATTCATTGCCAAATCTACATGACACATGGTCAGAACATTTGCCCCAATATTATCTTGGCTGATTTTGAAACTGGGTAATGTGGGATCATGACCTAGGTCATTAGGCAAAATTTAAGACAAAGCTTGAGAACACGTAAGAGGCCACATTTATCGCTCACACTTGGCCAGAACATTTGTCCCAATGATATCTTGGCTGAGTTTGAACCTGGGTCATGTGTTGTAAAAACTAGGTAACAAATTGACATCAACAAAAAAAGCTTGTGAACACTCAAGAGGCCACATTTATTTGCCCATTCTTCATGAAACTTGGCCAGAATATTTATCCCAAGGATATTTCAGGCACATTTGAAACTGGGTATTATGGATTCAAAAACTAGCTCATTAGGTCAAATTAAAGAAAAAACTTGTTAATAATCTAGGAGCTAAATGTATATGTATCCATTCCTATGGCCATTCTCCAGCTTACCTCTGAAGTGTGTGCACATAGTACTGGTAAACTAGCTATCCCAGGAAAAGTGTGATTTGGGAAACTGAGTGCTGTGATGTGACTGAAATACTGTTGGAAACTGCAAAAAACAATCCAACCAAGCAAACAAACAAAATTATGAAACTTGCTCAGAACAACTGTTTTAATGATCCTTCTACTGAGTCTGTGAGATATGGTTCTGGTCTTTAGAAAAACATGTAAGCCATGAGGTGGGCAGTTTTCCTTTTGTGGTTATAGTAAAACCATTTCAACTCTGGAGAAGTTATATTTTTTTACCCATTCATGAAACTTGTTCAGAACATTTAAAAACTGTGTTGTTATGATATCTTTGCTGTGTTCGAAAGTGATTGTGATTCGTTCAAAACATGGCTGTCAGGTGTTGTATGTATGTATTTCTTTTGACCTTGCAGTCAAGGATAACCCATGAAAGTGCAAGCACTTATTTCCAATGGGGTCCTTTGGTTTTGCTGAAGAGACAGCAAGCAGAAGAGACAGAGACAGTATTGAGATACAAGTAATGCGGGTGCAAACCCTAGCTCTTTGCGAATAGATCCCTTGGTTCTTTTACGTGCTCAGTGTATAGAACCGATACACACGAGAATTACCTGGGTTTCATACCAGTACATCTCTAGTTTGGTGGGAAACACTTGAAGCATTTCTGAAATTTCCAGTGCCCCGGCCAGGAATTGAACCGGGGACCTTTGGAATGGTAGACCAGAGTGTTACCACTCAACTACCGCATCACCCAGTTGGGACAGTTTTCTTTTTAAGTATTTTTCTAGAACCTTGTTAGCACTACCTGCTAAGAACAGTTTATTTCCTTGTGATTGTAGGTGAGCGCCCCTAGGGCCTTTGGCTCTCCTTAAGGCCAAAACCTAAGGGCCTTTGACCCTCTTGTTTCATATGTGAAATTAAATCCACAGGTCAATTTTTTTGTAATCTTGTTTGAATAAATATCTAAAATATGGGCCTTTTTTACATTGAGAAAGTGTTCATACATGTATATAAACTGTTTGGATAGGTAAGGTTTTGTTTTGAGTGAAACCTCAGTCAATGTCTTGCGGAATCTTGAAGAATCTTGAACGATCGTTAGCAATAGAGAAGAATTTTAAAAATGTCCTGTCATTTGCTATTATAACTACTCATGAATATATACTGTGGACAACAACAAAGCCAAAATTGGGTTGCTAGATTTGCCTGTATAACAGTTTTACTATGATCTCACTACTTGGTTTAATGGTTGCGACCAAAGCATGGTGATTTCCAAGTCACCTTAAAGAACTAGCGAAGCATGACAATAACTTTCTGCTAGCTGCTTGTGGGTTTATCTTTAGCAATCCTGCAGAGAATAATTATTATCAATCCAGGAAGAATGGGAAGAATGAAAATAAACAAAAGACATTTTTTCATAGAATTTCAATACTGGTTGTAATGAAATGATGTTTAAAATTGATAGTTAATTATTTTTTTAAATGGGATTTATTTTTTTTTTAAATATATTTTTTCCTGTGAGGGCAATAATTGAGGAAAATATGCCCTGGAATGCATAATACCTTTACATACAATGCAAAAATAAATTTAAAGTATCATTTTTCAGCTACAGCAGTAAGCAATAATTTTGAAATCATATAACGTGATATTTACGATGTCACGGTACACAAATCTTATGTTACACTCAAACATTTTTGTAATTTCTCGTCCAAAAGCTATAAAAAAGAAAATGTATTGTTCAAGATCATATTATCATTTAATTCGTCATCATATAAACCAAATATTGTTTATCTTACCCCTTGTGAAATGATATTTCAATCTTTAAATGAATTAAAGAAATATCCTTTCTTATAATACTAAAATCTTTTTATAATTTATATTAAAACATGTTTAAAACTGGTTCACTTCACATACCTATGACTGACAAGACATGTACTGCAACAAAGGTGATTGTGGTCCTCGCAGAAAAGTTTCACTTTTTCATCTTTGTGTCTTTCACATTTCTCTAGGATACTTCGTGCCTTTTGTCCAACCGGCCACACCTTCAATTCCCCCTTTCCATGCACTGCATGAGCTGTAAAAAGTTGTCTGTGTAATGAGATACATTTGTCACAATACAGCTTGTCACATCTGGCACAGTAAAATTCGGCTTCAATCATCTTCCCCCCCTCGTCGCAGGTGGAACAACAGTATTCCAGAATAATATCTGATCCTTCATATACTGAAGAAGTTGATCTGGCTGCCATTTTTTCAAACTGTATTTGATTGTGCTGTTTATAAATTAATCCTTTTTTCAATGTATATCAGTCCTGTTTCGATTCAATGAAGTATGTGAAGTATTGAAGTGATAGAGGAGTTTAAACCTGTCATAGTTTATCATTGCCAATTATGGATTTTTTATCATTGGTTAACAGCAGACAAGATTAGCACACTGAAGAAATCTAATGTAAAACATCTTCAAGGGCACTTTATAAAACTTGATGTTGACATTAAAGCAATGAAGCGCGAAGTACCAGTATTTTGATACTTACACACTGAACCATACTGTTAACAAGGAAAATCATAGCACTATAGCCACTTAAGTTGTTCGCTATTGCATAATCTTAGACACAACTCAATTTCCCAAATTATGTTATAGCTTTTTATGTCGCAAGTTTGAAATGAACACAACCCATTCAAATTTATAAAGAGTGTGCCTTAAAGCACAGGATGAGATGTGGGTGCACTGTTTATCCTCATATTTATGTTATAGAGATAACTTAGACAAAATAACAACATTTTTTTTTTTTTTTCGCAATTAGTTGCTGCACTGGCAACCATCTTTACAATTTTGGTTGCCTTGCTAAAGAATAACAAGCCTAGAATCATGTTCATGTTTTGTTTTATCACATGCTATACCTTGTTTTCAATGTAATACAGACATTACGTATTTTTTTATATTTCACATGTGTAATATAACATTTTTAAGCGTTTTCATTGGCTACAGAATCAATAACTAACCAATCACATGGCTTTATTTTGGTGAAATGACGTTGTCAACATGAAATGACGTCACGATAGTAAACAACTTTTAGATCTATCAGCATTTGTTTGGTCAATTAAGATGTATTTTATTTAGTGTAAAACATGTGATAAAACAGATCTGACACTCGTTGTCATATCATACCATATTTTATTAAACTCGTCCAGGAAATTTGTTAGTAAGCTAGCCAAAGGCTCCCTTACTAACAAAATTCCTGAACTCGTTTTAATAAAATATGGTATGATATGACAACTCATGTCAGATCCTATATATGTGTATCTAAAACTTTATTTATTTTCTTTAAATCATTGAGCAACAATTTTGCCGACATGACAGACTTTTAATGCATCATGTCTTGTTGTGTGCCAGAATTGAATCATTTCCAAGGCCTAATTGATCCACAGCAAATTTGTATTCTATGTTTAATTGGATTTAGTTGTTTCAAGCTTTGAAAAAGCTAGTTGCCCTGCTTTTTAGCCCAACTATAAGCAACTTTTGAAATTGAGTTTCCTTGGCTTAAATCTACTGGCCCCAGGCTAACAGGCAACCACTAAACCTGTAAGTTATACATGATGTAAGATCTGACAGTGTATTGAACTCATTTAATTTTCAAGTCTGAAGACATTAAAAGACCTTTTCATGTTTTGGTGAATTGACAAAATTAAATGATTTAATAATTTGGAGAGTTCTGTTGTTGTCGTTAATTTTTTTTCATACTACGAGGATTGCTTATATAAAGTATAAAATAAATCTCCCATTGTATGAGCACGGATGGCCGAGTGGTCTAAACGATAGACTTTTATTCCAGGGGTCAGTGGTTCGAGCCCAGTTGAGGGTAACTTTTTTTTGTTTCTTTAATTTTATTCTTGTTTTTTTTTTTAATGGAGCTTTTAAGATCCAATGTTTACATTTATCAATATTGAGCATTTAATGACAAACTGTGAAAAGGTCCCTTTTAGATGTTTACGGTACTAAAATGCCACAAGGTAAAACTTTAGAACTCTACTTTGAACTTTTACTTTGAAGTTATTATCACTTAATTATTTTTTTTTTCAAATCATTAAGAGCAAAGATAATTTAAGCTTCATTTTGGGAAAACAGGGCTTAATGCATATGCATTAATTGTCATCCCAGTACCAGAGACTCTCTTTAAACGACAAACACCATAAAATCAGAAAATGTCATCCTTAATTAGCTTGTGCACACTGCACAGGCTAATCAGTGTGCACAGGACACCACTTATTTGACATGCATTAAGCCCCGTTTTCCCTGAAAGCAGCCAATATGTACAGATTTCAATGACAAACTGGCCAATGTCGTCGCACAAGCTGTTTAACACTTTTGATTACATACACTCACTCAATGTCTGCAGTGTACCTGTGGTGAAGTATAACCCTTTGAATGCTGGGAAATTTGTTGTCTGCTAAAATGTCTTCTGCTAAATTTCTAAAATTAGCATTTACTTCGATTGTTTTCAAAGAATACTATCAGAATAGCAAACAGTTTGGATCCTGATGAGACACCACGTTCTGTTCTTAAAGGCCTTTAAAATCCGGTTCCAGCGCTCAAAGGGATAAACACTCAGGCAGATGCTGTGGTTATCATTCTTGGCTTAGTTAACAGCAGACCGAATTGCAAAACTTGCTCTTAACATTAGTTGTTCTTGCGAACAACTAATAAATCACATAGTAAAACTCTCAACATTGTTGCTGTTAGTTCCAGTATTTATTATATAACAAAGTCATCCCCACTTAGATTTATTTACATCAGGTTTTTTATATCGCCAAGGAGTGGGAGGCATTTAGCATTGCACGTGTCCGTCTGTTTGTCAAAGATAGCAATTATATGTAGTCCCCTGAAGCTTGTGTTCTCAACTCCTCTTTTACTTATGAGTTGATTTAAAACTTTTCGAGTTTAAAAACCTGAATGCGAAGAAGATGGTAATGAAAGGAATTTTTGACAGTGGCAATTTTTTGGCAGATTTATAGCCCCCTTGTCTGTTTTTCCATTATATAAAATATTGTCCATTAATATTGTGTTTTCAATTTCTCTTTAAATACTTAGTGGATCTCCCTCAAACTTTCTCAGTTGAATGACGTTTATGTGTATATGATCTTAGAGAAAAGAATTTTGGCAGTGACAATTTGTGGCAGAATTATGTTACTTTGTCTGTTTTTCCAAGATAGAATAGATAGTCCCGATAGTCCCACAATTTTGTGTTTTTAAAGCCTCTTTAACTAATGGTTGAATCTCGCTCAAACTTTCCCTATTGAATGACCTGAATTTATACATGATAATGAAGAAATGACTTGACTGCAACCAGTTTTGGCAAATTATGGGCCATTGTCTATGTGTCTGCTGCAGAACATACAGTGCATGGATATGTCTGTGTCCAAACATGTGTTGTAGGGGCATCAGTGTCTGTGAAACATGTTTAGTTTTATACATCCTTAACAATTCATGCTCATTTCTAAGTTCTAGTAAGTTGTTTGTGTATAAATGAATGTGTTATTTGTGCACAATAATAGGCTGTTAGGCTCCTATAATAACTGTAACAAAAGTCTGATCTAAATTAGAGGAAATTGATTCATTCATGTTTCATTTTTAGTTTGTATTAATTTAAACTGAAAGATTTAGATACAACATAAGGAGACACTCTTCTAGTCAAGGTATGATATTTCTGTGTGCAATTTTTAGGCAATAGGTTACTGGACCAGTATTTTGAAAACTTGAAAATGTCGAGCCCTGATTGTTTCAGTGACGTCTTGGACAATTTTCAGGCTGTGTTGTGTTATTCCATCACAATTTAAAATTAATGGACAAACAGGAAATAATCCCACAGTCAACACCTTTTATTGTTTGGAACTATAGCATTTATACAATAAAATTCCTTTTTTGTGCTATCCTTGTATTTTAATGTTTGTGACATGGTTTAAATCTTTAGTACACACATATATATATATTTAACAATTATTTACCAATAATAGTATTTTAATTTTACTGTCTCAAATTTTTATAATAAGTTATATAATTTATTCAATTGTATAAACCTGTATCTCTGTATGCTTGATATATCAACTGTGATGCTATTTTAAATTATATGTTTGCTATTTCTTATGCCATAAGCAGATACAACTTATTTTATGTGTTATATATGCTTTATGTACCATGTTTGACAAATTGTTAAAATATGAAATAAATGAATGAATGAATGAAACACCTGCAAACTATCACCTGAATACTAGCTACCAGTTCTTCTACAGCTTCAATTGAAGTTTAGCAAAAAATGCCTAAGTTAATCAAACGATTTTAGGACATAAAGGCGTACATTTCCTATCACACCTTTAAGATTTGTCACAATATTAAGGTCGTCATCTCAGTAAGTACTCAGATTACCATTTGGGCCATCATGGCCACCTGTTCTTTTCCTTGTAAGTTGAATGCAGGCACTTATGAGCTTGTTTTTTTTTTAGATGCTGTGAAAATGGTGGATGAAGCAACTAAGGTAGGTTGTCTCTGGTCATAAAATCAGCTTTTAGTATATCCATACAACAAATAGTCAGAGCTATACCTCTTACCCAAATATCAGCCTTTGCGTCTGTCAGCATAATGCTCTCGTTGCAGTGAACCAGCAACAACATCTTCTATTCCCTGTTTCTACTGCTTTCTACTTGCAATTGAAACTGAACACATGTGATAGTCACTATCTCTCACAATGACCACTATCATAGTGGTCATTGTGTGAGATCACTGACCAAGTTCCATAACTCTTACCCGCAGTTTATTAGAATTATGCACCAAGCATGGGGTTGCATTTGGGGCCAGTTGGGTCATCGCTGCTAAAACCATGTACAAATATTGTGCTGAAACTTTGTGTGTATGTAGATTACATGCTTTTCTAGCATATGATTGCATTTCGGGCCAGTGGGGTCAAGATCACTGTAACTAAAAATAGAAAAAGATTTTCCGCTCATTAACTATAGTTTGTATGGAGGAATTTTACTTTTTTTGTAATTTTGTGTGTTTGTAGTTTGCATGCAACTATCGGTACTCCATATTTCAATATCTACTGGAGATATTTAAATAAAACTTTCAATATGTGTTCAGGGTCTCATTATGAACATTCTTTGACCGAGTCCTACAACTGTTACCAGCTTTTTAGAAGGACCATGCCCCTTTTGTACTTCTAAAGGTCTGGTTAAGGTTTGTGGGAGAGATGACATTAGTTGAAGATTTGTGTGCAACAAGAACAGATCTCTGTTACTACTACAGATATTCAATTGAAACTTAACAGATGTCCTGGGATCATCATATGAGGTCACACCAAGGCCCGTAACTCTGATCTGCTATTTTAGCTGTGATAGGACTGAAATACTGTTGTTAAAGCAAAACAAAACCCAACCAAAGAAACTGACCTGAATTAAACAGAATTATGCTCCTGTTTATAAAATTCAGGTTAACGTATGCATGCCGCATCTCAATATCTCTATATCTTTTACAGATATTGAAATACAACTTTATATATATGTTCAGGGGCTTTATACTCAGTAAAAGACCAAGACCTATAACTGTGACCAGGCCAGCCTTATAGCAGGATTATGCCACCTTGTGTACTTATACAACCAGGTTAACCCTTTGAGCGCTGGAACCGGATTTTGAAGGCCTTTGCAAACAGTTTGGATCCAGATGAGACGCCACAGAACGTGGCGTCTCATCAGGATCCAAACTGTTTGCTATTCTGATAGTATTCTTTGAAAAAAAATTGAAGAAAATGCTAATTTTAGAAATTCAGCAGACGACATTTTAGCAGATGACAAATTTCCCAGCATGCAAAGGGTTAAGGTTTGTGTGCAAGATGAAATTGAAGATAATGTTTGCATGCAACCAATGGCCACAAAACTCACCTGCAATTTAGCAAGATAATGCCCCTGTTGTACTCATACAATTTAGATAAAGGTTTGTGTTTGCATATGGACTTAAGTTTGCATTAACCAACCTTGATGAAACTTTGGATATACTTGGAGACCCAGCATTTTGATCAAGGTAACTGTTGCTGAAAATAGATAAATAGCTTCTTTAAAATAACTTTAGTTAGAATGGAGATAGTTTTATGGAATTTTGAGCTTAGTTAGTTTACATGCTGATCTAGCCCTGGATTGCATTATTTGGATGGTGGTATATTGCTTAAACTTTGTGTTTAGTTAGCGTACATGCAGACTTAACCAGAGATTGCATTTCGGGCCCATCAGGTCAAGGTCACTGTTACAAACTATAGATAAAACACGTTCAACTAATTAACTCGACTTTGCTTTGAGTTTAAATAATCTAAATTTTCAGGTTGAATTTTGCGTAAAACGTTTAGAAATATTCACCATCAAATTTCTTTACAGTCATTATATCAGTTGACTGACAGACAATGTACATTACACTATCAAAGCAGAAGAATAGTCAAGCATGCTGTCTCCGGATAGCTCTTGGTTCTAACCCTATGGTTAGATTTGAAAATAAATTCACACAGATGTTCATAAGGTTGTCCTCTGCCAAAATGATTTCAAAGTGTTAACTCCATTGCAGAAAATGGCCATTTAAGCTTAAAAGAGCTAAAAATTATTCAAAAAGGTTCCACTCCATGGCACAAAATACCATCTTGAGCTAAAAATAGAAAATGTGTCACACAATACAGCACTGTATTTTCTATGTCAGTAATTTTATATCATCTCTCTTGTTCACCTTCTTCAGACCTCATTCTTATTTAGTCTTTCAAAATGTAATTCTTAATTTACATATGGGATATCAAACTTCAATTCTTTTTCTCCAACTTTGATACAATTATGGTCCATCAGTGGCGACATAACAATCTTGCTTTAATGCGATGTCTTTATTATTCTCATGTTGCCAAATTATTTAAAATAAAAGCATCAAAAGCCAACTGTGCCCAAAAGTCACATTTTCAAAACAAAAATAAATATTCAAATTCAAATATTCAAAGATAATATAGCATATTATGTGACTAAAATCAGTTAAACCTATTATGTTTATCACAAGTGATTTTGCAATACAATTAAAGAATCGATTTGCCCTGGCAATGAAAGGATCCTCATTAAATTGATAACCATGCTATTTGAATAAGTGTCTTCTCCTGTTGAGAATAGGGTCTACTTTCAACGTTTATTGCTTATCATTTATGACACTTGGGATGGCAAATAAGGGCATGTTACATCAAATTAAGGATGTCTGAAGACCACATCTTATTAAGATGTGATGCCGCAGTGACACACCATATTTGTCTGGGGAAATCCTGATTGTAACTGAAATTAATCATTGCCACTTTATTATTTCAGAAACTGAAAGACCCGAAGTTGGTTGTGATTTCCAAAGACAAAAGCGTGTCCAACACATCTCTCAACTCAAATGCCTCGCTGGACTCGTTCCAGTTTGATGACAGTGTAACCGACACATCGTTGAAGAAATCTCATTCAAACTTGGACATAAACTTGTTGTCGGACCATGATTATTTTGACAGTTCTGTGCACGAAACTAAGTCTTTGACTGAAATGGATAATTTAACAGTTCGAATAAGTCCAGAAAAAGTGATACAGGTGCCACTTCTCAATGAGGCACAAATGAGGGCCATTACAGGTAATGTGTGCAACAGTGTGAACAGGTTTGGGCCAGGTTATTAATTGCAAGTCCGTAAAAAAAGTCATAGGTCACAATCAATTAGGGTACAATTTGGCTATCCTGTCATATAAGATCTGATGTTTGAAGAACAATAAGAAACCCATCAATAACAACATCCACTTACAATTAAGCCAAAGTGGAGAAAAACTAGGTATATTTTGGACCCACAGAGCTGTGATTGAGCGTCTCTGGAGTAGGTTTGGCCTTAAAGTGTCATGACAATCATCAGTATGTCCTTTATTGGTTTGTATAAAAAACAGCAAACTAATGTGTGAAATTTGATAAATCCTGTGTGCCAAACATGATTGTTATGATTTACACTGACTTTGAAGTCAAACATGATATGACACAAAGCGGAATTACAAATGTTTGACAACAGCTGAACAGATATGTTACTAATTTCTATCAAAACATATTTTAAAAAAGTTGTACATTTAATACAGACAATCCATTAAAGCCCTTTCCCCAAATATTACCAAAAAAAAAAACAAGTACAGAAATAGTTTTTAAAAGTATATTTTACTGACTAAAATACACAAACGCGTAATTGAGTCACTAAGATTAATTTGGTAAATACTACTAAATAGTAATGTAATAGTATATATATATATATATATTTGTTATTGGTTGCATAAGAAAACATGTTTATCAAAACACCTGTCTCAGTTGATATTTTCTGTTGAAATCCTTCGAGTAATTTAACCTTTTCGATAATGTTTGATCCCGATTTTTTTTTAAATTTAACTCATTGATATTTTTGCTTCAACTTTCAGACCCAACACCAGACAGTGAGGTCAGGAACCGTCTCCTAGCAACGGCTAAGTCAAAGACAAACACAATCTCATTGGAGGGCAGACGTCTAGTCAGTGATAAGGAGTGGTCACTGGTACAGGAAGAGGTTAGTCACTGTCAGCTGTCTTGACAGGCCAGCTTTTGTATTAGTTTAACTTGTTGGTATAAACTAGTTTTTATGCCCCCAGATCGAATGATCAGGGGGTTTAATATTGTTTTTGGCCTGTCTGTCTATCTGTCTGTCTGTCAGTCTGTCTGTCTGTCTGTCTGTCTGTCTGTCTGTCTGTCTGTCTGTCTGTCTGTCTGTCTGTCTGTCTGTCTGTCTGTCTGTCCGTCCGTCCGTCCGTCTGTCCGTCCGTCCGTCCGTCCGTCCGTCCGTCCGTCCGTCCGTCCGTCCGTCCGTCCGTCCGTCCGTCCGTCCGTCCGTCCGTCCGTCCGTCCGTCCGTCCGTCCGTCCGTCCGTCCGTCCGTCCGTCCGTCCGTCCGTCCGTCCGTCCGTCCGTCCGTCCGTCCGTCCGTCCGTCCGTCCGTCCGTCCGTCCGTCCGTCCGTCCGTCCGTCCGTCCGTCCGTCCGTCCGTCCGTCCGTCCGTCCGTCCGTCCGTCCGTCCGTCCGTCCGTCCGTCCGTCCGTCCGTCCGTCCGTCCGTCCGTCCGTCCGTCCGTCCGTCCGTCCGTCCGTCCGTCCGTCCGTCCGTCCGTCCGTCCGTCCGTCCGTCCGTCCGTCCGTCCGTCCGTCCGTCCGTCCGTCCGTCCGTCCGTCCGTCCGTCCGTC
>VMBQ01000854.1:93918-115055 GCA_007657795.1 Dreissena rostriformis | reverse complement strand
TTAACCCTTTGAGCGCTGGAACCGGATTTTGAAGGCCTTTGCAAACAGTTTGGATCCAGATGAGACGCCACAGAACGTGGCGTCTCATCAGGATCCAAACTATTTGCTATTCTGATAGTATTTTTTGAAAAAAATCAATGAAAATGCTAATTTTAGAAATTTAGCAGACGGCATTTTAGCAGACGACAAATTTCCCAGCATGCAAAGGGTTAAGGTTTTGATGCTATTGAGCTATAATAAATAGGTTAACAATAATAAGTTTTCTATGCAAACAAGCTTTATTCATACCCTGCCTAAAGTTCAAATGCTATTTTAGCTGCGAACAGCGCGAGAGAAGCTAGGCCGTCCCTGTGATATGTGCAATAACTATGAGGCCCAGCTGCAGACGGTGCAGGACGACTTCCGCAAGGAGCAGGCTAGTAACCGCGCCCTTGAGCGCGAGTCCAAGGCAGAGAAGCAGACGATAGACAGTCAGAAGAAGTACATCACTGAGCTGGAGGAGAGCCTCAGGAANGCTACCAAATCCCCACTCTTAGTAAAATATCTTACAATAAAAAATCATATAGGTCTCTGTCAAAGACATCTTGTACTGGTTGTACCCACGAAACAGATTCAATATTTCTCAAATCAGCCACATGAATATTGAACTAAAGAAATAGCATTAATAAAATCAGCTTCAAAGCTCTACCTAGGAATCAAAGTCAAGAGGGTCTCAAAAAAATTTGAAGGTTGTGATGGCAAAGTGGATATGTTGTCCACCTAGAGATCAGGAGGTCTCTGGTTTGATCCTCTTTGGGTGCGTTCTCTTGATCTTCTCTTGAGACAACAAGTTTTGGTTCTATCAAGGAACTTCCAGAGTGTCTCAATGAGCCTTAACCCTTTGAGCGCTGGAACCGGATTTTGAAGGCCTTTGCAAACAGTTTGGATCCAGATGAGACGCCACAGAACGTGGCGTCTCATCAGGATCCAAACTGTTTGCTATTCGGATAGTGGTCTTAGAAAAAAATCGAAGAAAATGCTAATTTTAGAAATTCAGCAGACGACATTTTAGCAGACGACAAATTTCCCAGCATTCAAAGGGTTAAAGCTTCTAATACATCAGTTTGCCAATGCTATTTAAAAAAACAACAATGTGTGAATGAAACATTTCACTGTTTCTACTACAGGTATTCAATTGAAACTTCAGTTTTGTGTTCTTGGTCATTGTGTGAAGTCACTTTTAGCAGGATATTGCCCTTTTTGTACTGAGAAAAGCCAGGTTAAGGTTTGCATGCAGGAAGCGTATATTTCTGTCACTTCACACATGTCTTCTGGACCATCATGACCAAGGCCAATACCTCTGACTTGCAATATGGCAGAATTATGCTCCTTATTGTACTATTTGTACATTTTGGGCCAGTTGGGTCAAGATCATTCCTCCTTAAAAAAGAAAAAAAAATGTTTGAGTTTGGATGGAACTAATGTGCTGTAATTGTGTGTGCCAATAGATATATGCAGATCTTGTCTGCAAAGTGAATCAATTTGTAAAATGTTGAAAATTGAGTTAATTTTCTTGGTCACATTTCTTGAAAGGAGGCATATAGAAGGCTGCCTATCAGTCTGTATGTCTGTACAAATTTTCATTTCTCAGCTATAACTTTGCTATATATTGATGGATTTTAAAATATCTTGGCCCAAATGTTCACTATAATAAGTCAATTTGTTGGGTGAAAAACCTGTCTCCCTGCCTCAAATTTCAAGGTCACTCTTTAAGTACAAAGATTAATTTTGGGTATATACTAACTTTTCGAGACTGTTACTCAATAAGGAGACAGCATTTTCTGTGTGAACCTGTCTTACTACCTCAGAGGTCAAGGTCATGCATAGAGATCAAAGGTCAAATTAAAGGTTAAAAGTCTAATTTGACCATTGACAGCTTGTATTTGACATAAGCAAAATTTGGAGACAAAAGTAGAATGTGGGGGCATTCATGCCCTGTGAACACATGTCTTGTTTATAAATATTCAGCTTTAAGTTTACATATACTATATAAATACTACAGATATTCAACTCCAAATGTTTTTGTGTTCATTATAACAGGCGACTTATAAAAATACATGTAGACCAAGAATTACACAAATAGTTATGAAATTATGTTGAAATATAAATTATTTTCACATTTTACCGGTAGTTATTTATCACTTATAAACAACTCTTTCTCGTTGTGATGCTTGGTAATAAAAAGACTCAGTCTAACTCCCTTGTGGTTTAATGTCTATGCATCAGAACTCCAAAGCGTTGTTTATTGACCAATGCACAATGCTTTTTCAAAATATTTAATGTTATTATAGAACTTTGCCAATATGTAACATTGTAGCAAAAAATTAAAAAATTAAAATACCACCACAAAGTATGCAAACCTTAGCTAAGCCATAAACTTCACTAGGAATTATTCCATTAACATTTTTATCATTAGCAGCCAAGGTATTTTATTATACACCCACAAACGAAGTTTAGGGGAGTATATAGGAGTGAACTTGTCTGTTGGTCTGTCTGTCTGTCTATCGGTCCGTATTAAGTGTCCGCTCTCTAATTCAAGTAGTTTTCATTCCTTCTTCACCAAACTTGGTCAGAAGTTGTATCTAGATTATGTCTAGTAGTCGAGTCGGTTTCCTTCTTTGCTTTATATGGAACCTAGAAATGAAGAGAACAATGAGGCAATATTTTGTTGGTGTATTCTATAGAGGTATATCATAGATTTAAGAGGGTTTGCCACCTTGGCAAATTTGGGAATCTTGCCATATTTGCATAAATCCAAAATGGCCGCCGGTCGCTAAATTGAAAATTTAGACTTTAATACTTTTCACTGAATATGGCATGTGAGGCGTCTTTTTAGGGGTTTTAAGGTATGCTGAATTCATTTTTAAGGTATTTTAAATGATTGACCCTGTCAATGACAAAATAATAGTCCAAAATGGCTGTTAAAAGCCATTTTCGGATCTTTTTTTACAGTAAAATTACATGATTATACCGCATAGTGATTAATATTGCAAAATGTACGCATTGTGTATGCATGTGCTCTTAATCCATGCTGTACCTTAGAAAATGTGTGCAAGGAATGACAATATATGAGTATTCTACAATTCAATCATTTTTTCAAAACCAAAAATGCAATTAAATGCCACAACATGATTGCCATACTTTGTAAAGCTCATAGAGATCATGATCAANTGCTCTAAGGAACATTGATTTTTTATTGGGTAACTTTATTTTACGAAATACTTTACGAAATTTCCGTTGATTTTTGAGTATTAATGTTACTTTAAGTATTCTAAATTTACTACAGTAAACGATTGTTAAAAAAGCAACACAGGCAAAATAGCGTTCCATGAAACAAAAACATTCCAACATGATTTATTTATTTTGCTACTTTATCATATATTAAGTAAGTAACTCATTCATAGATAACATGTTTTAAGGCTGGTCATGATATAGTTCGGATTGATAGCTTCACTACATGTAATTGAGGAAGAGATTAGGATACGTCTATGCCGTACACTTTGTGTTTAAGGAATATACGTGTGTGTACGCAAACTAAGTCAATACACAAGTGCTGATATAAAATTTCCCACGGGTCAATTGCTCGAATTTCAGAATCTTGGTATAAGCTTCATACAGCCATTCCGCTCTCACAAAACGTAAAAACGATCCAGTTTAAATCTGTATCAACAAAAGGTTGGCTGGATCTAAAACACCACAAATACCTACTTGCCTTTTACAAACTTACAAAAGCTAGCAAAAAAGCTCTCGTCATTATCTACTATTTAAATCTGATTTTATTGTTGTATCGACCCTCTCGACAAAGGAGACATACTTAAAGGCCTTTGTCTTGTCAAGCAAAAGGCCACCCACAACTGAACCCGCGACTCCGGCCAACACCAGAACGAGGCCAATCTGACCGGCTTGCTGTTCCTTGTCCTGAAACAACGCGCATGCGCAACTGAGTGACATATATACTGTGAAAATGGCGGACATGTTGCTGTTTTTAAATCACATATTCAACATTATTTAAGGGTTCTGTGTTCAGATTGGGTTATTTACGGTAGAATTGTTTAAAGAAAAATATGATGCTCACATCGTCACAAATATATTGACTTATTGAACAAATGTGCAAGGCAACCCCGTGTACACAACCTCTACCAAGTAAAAAAATAAACGAGTTTGTGAGATCTATAATTTATGATGGATACTTACCGGAAAGTAGTGCAGTATGATTGGATTGAGCAGCGTGCCGATACCGTAGTAACATCCGGTGTTGATACCTGCAAACAAGGGGATCAAGCGGTATATAAAAAAAAAGACGCAGCGAAATAAATGGAACAAAGAATACAACAAGAACTAGTAAGTTTATTTTAAAGAACCAGAACACGCTATTAATAATGTTAGTTTTTAGACGTTAAAACTGCTCAATAAATTAGTACGATTTTATAAGTGTAAAACCTGCTAAACGTCGCCTTAAATAATCATATGACAAGATGTATTTCAGAATTTACACGTTAAATTTAAATGTATGTGTCGCCTTATTTGCAAACACACATTGCGCTATGTTGCACTATATCTTAGAGTAACGATATTAGAAACACATATTGCTATATACTGCAAAAGTGTCAGCGTATCGCGCGATATAAGAAACACATATTGATATATACTGCAATAGTGTCAGCGTATCGCGCGATATTAGAAACACATATTGCTATATACTGAAGTAGTATCAGAGAATCGCGCGATATTAGAAACACATATTGCTATATACTGCAATAGTATCAGAGTATCGCGCGATATTAGAAACACATATTGCTAAACGTGTATGTTGCAATATTTTCAGAGTATCGCGATATTTCGAAACACATATGACTATATATTGCAATATAGTCTCCGAGTCTTGCGATATTAGATACACATATTCTGAGTAGTAAATTTAAATGTACAATTTATAGTGTTTCGTTTTTAATGTTGACTAGTCTATTGTGTTGTCCTTAAGGTAACTTTGTATGTGTGTCATGATATTACAAACACATATTTCGCTATGTTGCGATATATCTGAGTATCGCGATAATAAAAACAGATACTTCGATATGTCGCAATAGTATCAGAGTGTCAAGATAGTATAATAACAATATAAACACACATAACGATAATTGGAAGCAATATATCAGGGTACCCACCATACGTAAGGGTGAGAATTAAAAATCCCCGGTTGCGAAAGAGGTTCTTGAGGGAGCTGAAGTAGTTCTCCTGCGTACCGCTGGCCGCCGCCAACATCTGGGCCTTGCTCGGGGGCCGGGGAGGCTTCTCCTTGAAAACTGCGAAAATGTAAGAAAATTATGAACAAGGGGATAAAGGTGGGAAAAAGCATGAACGCTGGTGGAAAATTGTGAAAAGAGTGCACACATTAGTGATTGATTGTGTGAAAGTATGAACACAGGGCGACAGTTGTGTAAAAGCATTAACACTGGGGTGAAAAATGTGAACACGGAGGGTGGGGGGGTTGTAAAAAAAAACATGAAATCTGGGAAAAGGTGTGGAAAGTATAAATGCTGGAGAAAACTATGTGAAAAAGCATTAACAATGAATGTATGAACACTTGTGAAACCGTGTAAATGGAGGATCGGTATGAAAACTGTGAGAAAGATGGAATAAACACTTGTGAATACACGGAACTTGTGAACGTTGACTTAGTAAAAAAAATGACGTAAAGAATATACAATAAACACTGTACAATATGTGACAAAATATTGAACACAGAAAAGGTGTGAAAAAGTAAGACGGTTAAAAACGGAGAACCATTGAAGAAAATGCACATTAAATGTGTAGATACTTGTAGTAATCGACATAAGCGTAACATTAGATAAAACTATGTATTTTAAACCGTCTACAAACGTTCCTCAAGCCAAATATATAAGTGCGATAATTTCGTGTCTTATATTTTATTCGCAAATAAGACAGTCGTAGTAAAATCACAGCGAATGCAAGAGTAACGAGAGAGATAAACTTGAAACAATATTTCAAAGTGGATGAAGTACATTAATGCGTGAATTCGCTTTACTTTACGCTAGGCTTTAACAGTACGAAACAAAATTGTTTTATTTTTGCTTTGATTACCTACGATAATGGCGATAAAGAGCGCAGTTGTAAACCCGGCCCATATGTAGAACATCTTGCCAAGGTCACTCCCGATGACGTCACGGTCATCGCTGTTGGGAACAAGCAATGGCGGAATGAGAAAACCGGCTGCGCATCCGACCTAACCGTAAAACAGGAAGTGACGCCATTAAAAAAATATTAGTAACTAGAGCTTTGTCACAGACGTGACGTATACCCCCACATGCTGCATTGACACAGTATATTTTGCATGCTGTCTCACAAAACAAGAGAAGCTAATTTATGGCATTTTTTAAGAATTATTATGCCATTATCATTTATGACCATTTTGAACTCTTGAATTCTTTCGCATGACACGCCGTACAATGACTGTGAACAATATTAATGTACAAAGTAATTTTAAAAACTCACAATGAATGACATAGTTATAGCCCGGACAAGCTCATTTATGGCCATTTTTCACTTTTGAACTCCAAGTGTGACCTTGACCTTGGAGATATCGACGTAATTCTTTTGCATGACACACCGTCCAATGATTGTGAACAAATGTACTGAGTAATTTTAAAATCTCACAATGAATGACATAGTTATGGCCCGGACAAGATCATTTATGGCCATTTTTTACCTTTGAACTCAAAGTGTGATCTTGACCTTGGAGATATCGACGTAATTCTTACGCGCGACACACCGTCCAATCATGGTGAACAAATGTGCCAAATGATTTTAAAATCACACAATGAACGACATAGTTATGGCCCGGACAAGCTCATGTATGGCAATTTTTGACATTTGAACTCAAAGTGTGACCTTAACCTTGGAGATATCGACGTAATTCTTTCGCGCGACACACCGTCGAATGATGGTGAACAAATGTGCCGAATGATTTTAAAATCTCACAATGAACGACATAGTTATGGCCCGGACAAGCTCATTTATTGCCTTTTTGACCTTTGAACTCAAAGTGTGACCTTGACCTTGGAGATATCGACGTAATTCTTTCGCGCGATACACCGTCCAATGATGGTGAACAAATGTGCCAAATGATTTTAAAATCTCACAATGAACGACATAGTAATGGCCCGAACAAGCTCATTTATGGCCATTTTTGACCTTTGAACTCAAAGTGTGACCTTGACCTTGGAGATATTGACGTAATTCTTTCGCGCGACACACTGTCCAATGATGGCGAACAAATGTGCCAAATGATTTCAAAATCTCACAATGAACGACATAGTTATGGCCCGGACAAGCATTTGACCTTTGAACTCAAAGTGTGACCTTGACATTGGAAATATCGACGTAATTATTTCGCGCGACACACCGTCCAATGATGGTGAACAAATGTACCAAGTTATTTTAAAATCTTACCGTAAATGACATGGTTATGGTCCGGACAAACTTTCGGTTTAAAACGCACTAAGTGACCCCCATGACCTAGTTTTTGACCCGGCATGACCCATATTCAAATTTGACCTAGACATCATCTAAATACAACTTCTGACCAAGTTTGGTGAAGATCGGACAAACTTTCGGGACAGACCGACGGACCGACAGACAGACCGACAAAGTGACTCCTATATAGCCCCCATTACCAATGGTATTGGGGATATAATTACAATGCGTGGCAGTTGAAGAATAAAAGCATGTTGTGCATTTTGGCGTCGCATACGCGCGTCGCCTCATATAAGTGTCCGTACGCGTATTAGGTCCTTTTCAACGCATATATTGTGAATCTTTATGCAACTTAGTTAAAGGCTCACTTTGTAGTCCAGCGCTCTACCAATTGAGTAAGCCGGTTATTATGTTCTAGTACATAGTATATATTCAAAAGCTTAAGTGCTGATGTTAGAAGTTACCAATGCAGGAGTGTGGCTCACCTGATTTCCGAACACACCAATAGATGTCGCAGTCGAGACTTGGTCCGGTCCGAACCATGTGGCCGCAAGGTGCGCGGGAATTCCGAGTATAAAAATCTGCGCAATTGCGCATATCGTCTGCGCAAACATTAGCACCGCAAATCGTCCTGACGCCAGGCACGCGCACTTGAGCCAAGCGCCTAACGCATTCAAGAAGGCGCCAATTATTAAACTTATTCGAAGGCCTTTCTTGTCTAGGAGCCACGTGGCTGGAAATATCAAGGGGATGTAACAAATCATGTAAATCATGGACAACCAGTCTATAGTTGACGCCTGCTGGAAGGAATCCGCTGGAAGACTTTCGTTGTAGTATGCAATGATGACATTACCAATGATATTAAGATGAATCCATTGATAAGCGTTACTGAACGAATAAGCCACGAATAGCAATAACATAATCCAGCGTCGTTTGAACACCTTAGGGGCCAGCGTTTCCTCCATTGTGGTCGGAGAGAATTTCTCGAGTAGAGGAAGTTCTTTTTCGAGTAGAGGCACTTCTTTGGGAGACGTCGGTGTCGTGGGAGAGGCCGGTGGAAGTAGCTTATCGGCCGAGCTCTCCGGGCGTTTCTTTGATACCTTCCCGCCTGAAATGCATAGAAAATAAACGGTTGGTGCCTGGATGAAGAAAGTGTATCAAGTTCGCAATTAGTATTAGCTTTCCGCTCCTTACTGACAGCATTCATGTAGATCTTTTAGATATGTATCTATCATATTTCATATTTTGGAGCTTCTAATAAAACAAATACCGGACATTTATTATGTATTGTTATACGAATTCTGAAGCTTGATCACTCTCTCGTATTTCAATAAAATAGTTCACCTTGTAAATCCTAAAGCGAAAGTTGAAATCCGAGTTGTTTTTGTCAGTATGACATACGGAAATGACGTAGATTAAACCAAATAAACTTGGTTTTTATTGTTTCATGACGTCATAACTTCTACGTCATTCATTCTTGCTAGAGTTGAGGCGGTGAAATTGGTCCCGATCAACTTAGATAATCAATACGCAATTATTTGACTACCGCAAACAATTTGAATAATATTGAATTCTTTTTAACAGTAGCGGGCTCAAAAACTCCAGTCTCATGCGTCCACATGCTTTTAGTCACACGGTTATAACAGTGAAGTAGATCTATAATATATATGATGTACTAGTCTCTCTGTAAAAGAAATGTGAATGAATTACTGCATTAAAAGTAAATATTTTAAATCTGAGATTCGTCCAATAAGGCCCTAAAATGTAGTATTGTTTCACTAACTGCCCGCCCCTCCTCCCTAAAAATGAGAAGGAAGGTCGACCAAACACTTTTTCACTAACTTTTGTCTAACGATACATTCTACTAATTTTATATTTCAATAAGGATATTCAATTAACCCATATATGCCTAGCGTCTAGAAAAAAAGGCCTTGGCAAACAGCGTAGACCCAGATGAGACGCCGCATGATGCGGCGTCTCATCAGGGTCTGCGCTGTTTGCTTAAAGGAATTTCCGTTAGAAAATATTCTATATATAGAAATAAATATACTAGACATCCCAAATTTTGGAAATAAATTGATCCAATTTAGAAGGATGGGAGAGTCCACTAGGCATAAATGAGTTAAAAGAATCTTCCAAATCCTTACGCACATTTCTTTTTCAGCGTAGCTGTGTAATCCAGGTTTTGACCTTTATTGACCATTATCAAAACCTAATAAACTAAAAAATAATCCAGGAGGAGACCCAAAAGCAGATTTCCGAAGATAGTATTGGCTAATTTGAGTGCATTCCTCCAAATCTTTGGATACGTATCTTGTGTTTAGATTAATAGAAAATCAGTTGTAAATTAGGCCTATTGGTTTCTCAACATTGCTTACGTTTGTTGACTGTTATATTTTTCGAAGCTTAACATTGGAAGGCTCTTTGTTCATTAAATGATTAATATTATATTTTTATATTTTTATTGTTTTTCGTTAAATAAAGTATTTTACTTCTTTCCATTTACATCTTAACTAAGGCGAGGCCAGGGTTTGGAAGGCCGATCGTTTCGTATTCCATATGCAATACCTAATTACCCCAATGGCTAATAGCCCCGTCACTCCGGACTGGCGTCCTTACGGCGACCTAAAACTGAGTTTCTGGATATTTATATATATATATTTCTGATTGTAGTAGTAAGGACGCCAATGACTTTTTGGGTAAGAATGCTGTTTTTCGTCCTGGTTTATGGCGTTCTACGCGTCCTCACTTAATACGTCCCTCGCGACCTTACCGCGTTCTTACTGCGATCAAAGCCGACCATACGGCGTCCTTGGCGTTCTTACCGCGTTCTTATTGCGACCATGGCGTCCCCGCAGCGGCGACCACACGGCGACATACCTTGCAGTCAATGATCATTGTCTGTGGGTTTTAGCGGCGACCACATGACGTCCATGGCGACCTTACAGCGACCCTATCACGTCCTTACTACGACTATTGCGTCTCTACGCCGGACTTCGAAGACCACTTTGAATATGTTCAAATTGGTCGCCTTGGGCTCGCGTCCTGAGCAATTTTCGGCGTTCTCACTGCGTCCTCTTGCGTCCTTACTACGTCCCTCTGGCGTCTATGGCGTTCTCACTACGACCTGGGTCGCCGTTAGGACGCAGTAAGGACGCCAGTCCGGTGTGACGGGGATATAAGGCAAAAACATGAAGTTCTTAGCAGAGTGCACAATTTTTAATACAAATATGCTCCAGACAAACAATGTTGTTAGAATGAAGACAACACAAGAACATGCAAAGAAATGCCCATAACTCGTTCAGTATAAAAATAATTAGTTTTTTTTTTATTTCATTTTTAAATTGTCTTGAACAACAGATTACAGATGGCAGATAAAAGTGAATCCATGACTCCCCGAGTTTCAAAATGTATCAAATGAATATTTATATATAACTCACCGAGACCAATGGTGAAAAGTAGAAGACAACGAGGAAATTACCCGTTTCATCTTATTAACGGGGTCCATGCCTATTAATTTTTCTGTGTGAATCAAAACCCCATCGGTATTGAAGGGATTTAAATACAACGAGAAATAATAAATATACATTCACATATTGAGTCACGACTCAGTTTCTTTTCGACATCTAACAGCTTAAAAGTTGGAGGCTACTGACTCAGAACAAAGTTTGATTTATAATCTTCTGTAACAATAGGACAAATGTTTCCCAAGTAAATATGGACTTTAACTACAAATACAGTATCCGTGAATTATTCAATTCATGAAAATTATGATGACATAAACAAATTCCGAACGCCCTACTTCTTTTTACCAATCCGTATTACTAGCACTTAGTGGACTAATTTAATGACGTCATAAAAGAGATATATCCAGTAAGGAGACACTCGAGTATATTCTTAGCATGTTTCCAAGATAAGAGTTGAGGAATTTTTATTTGAGTGAGCAGAAAATTGAAGTGTGCATCTATTTGAAATAGTTAGTATGTACTGTAAAACTACAGTTGAAATGTGATTTTTGTATGTAAGTCAAAATAACCGCTTAGCCAAATGTGCCATGTGCTGCAAAAACTACAGATGTTACAATGGTGAATTGGTTTGATTTATGACATTTAATGAATAAGCACATTTAAATAATATCGTTCAGTTCGAAAAAAATAGCATACGTCGATATATTTGAAAATTATATCATAAGGTCTATCAATCTATGTTAATTATCAGCTAACCGACATCTGGGACCTATATGTGTCGTGTTCTGAGAAAACTGGGCATAATGCTTGAGCGTAAATTGTCATCCCAGATTAGCCTGTGCAGTTCGCACAGGCTAATCAGGGACGACAATTCCCGCTTTTCTTGATTTTTTCGTTAAAATAATGTCTCTTCTTAGCGAAAATCCAGTTTAGGCGGAAAGTGTCGTCCCGGATTAGCCTGTGCGGACTGCACAGGCTAATCTGGGACGACACTTTACGCACAAGCATTATGCCCAGTTTTCTCAGAACGCGACACATATTTCAATGATGACACATGTGCATTTACAATGAAGCTTGGGATTGGTTTTACAATGTGATACGACAGGACAGACATTTTGCAAATGATTTAATTAATACAAGTAATTTTGATATGCGTACAACTGTACACATATTATCCGGGTCGAGCGAATTTATTATCGACATGATACAATTGGGTATCGTGCACCAAAGAAAATTAGGCCACAGCAAATATAAATTTAAATTGTTCGTCGGATTTGGCGAACCTAAATATCGTAAAAAAAAAAAAACAAAAAAAAAACGCACCTTTCAATTTTGCCCCGCATCCGATTTTTAACAAATGACAAGGGGGTGTTCTTTTTATTATTTTTTTATTATTGTTTATTATATTTTATTTATTTTTATTATATATATTTTTTGTTTAGGGGGAGGTAAGTATAATATATATTTTACGACAAAGACTGTTTATGTTTCGTATTTGAACAAACATAACGAACAATCCAGTACAAAAACAGTCCCAAATTGTACACGGAGGAAACAATTGGCAAAATATGTATATTATACAGCTTGTAAAATATACATTTAATTTATTGTTCGCTTTGCGCTCGCCTCTGACTAGATTCTATACTGGTCGTGTACTTAATTCCGGCCACTTTTGGGTCTATTTTTGAAAAATCCTTTGTATAAGGCAACTGGTTGAAACTAAACTTCACATTTATTATCACAAAACTCACCTAACATGAAAATTTTGATAGAATTGGATCAGTGTATGTTACATATATGAACAGAAAAAAATGACATATAAACTATCAATTTTTGTAGGTCTATTGTACCTAAAAAATCAGCCACTTTTTAGTTTATTCTACAGGTATAATTACAAGCCAATATCTTTAGACAAATGTCCTCATTTAAAGAGTATTAATCAAGGTTTACACACAAAAAAAATCTTCGACTTAAAACTTAAAATATTTGCGGCATTATTATACCAGTTACTCACCCTATCTTTTTTACTAAATATAAACAAGCACTGTCAATGGGGAACTGCAAATTCCTAAAAAAATATTTCTTTTTAATAGGTTTTATCACTTTTTTCTAACAAAGCTAAGAAAGTTAACACATTTTGCTTAAAAAGTTGACTTAAGTGTCGATTTTTAGTATTAACGCTTATATTTAATTTTACAACATGTAACCTATTAATATTCTAATCAAGGGAGGTAATTTATATATTAAAAGTTTATATTTAGGTTCTGATTTTTATGTTTTGAATATATGTTTTTATACAATTAATTGGAAAAACCTTAATAAAAGTTTGTCAGATAAAAATAATAATAATTTTATCAAATATATTTGTTTCTTATATGAATATAATTTTCGCAACTTACGATGACGTCACTTTTCCCATGTGACAAATATTTCCTGCTATGTTTGTGACATTTTAATACAAAAGTTTACAGTGAAATGCTTCTTTGATTTGCAAAATATTGAGAGTAGGGTTGGTTTTCAAGTTGATTTTTCTAAAAATAATCAAAATATGTATGGTTATTATTTTTTGTATTAATCATTTTTGCATTTTCGAATATATATGAAAATCCATAATCATTTAATAATTTTTTTACATTCGAAACCCAATTTGTATACCCTTTATCACAATCATTTATCTCCTGGTTATACACAGTTTTTATGATAATATTTTCACTATTAACAACTTTAAACCAATATTTTACAATACGAACATATCTATTTACATACTGTGGGTGTCTACCTAATTCCCCATACACCGTTGCATTACATGTATTGCTTTTAACATTTAACAACCTTTTACAAAATTTTAAGTGAATGCGTTCAATATCTTTGAATTTATTAAAAACCCATATCTCTGATGCATAATTTAAAATAGAGCCAACAAAGGCATCAAACAATTGACACAATATTCTAGGTTTAAGATCATACTGTTTGCATTTATAAAGCAAAGTATTCATAGCCTTAAGAGCTTTACCTACTAACTGCTTATGGTTTAATATAAAACTACCAGTATAATTAATAACAGTACCCAAATAGTTAAAATTATCGACGACTTCTATAGTTTCCCCATTATATGTCCATATCTCATCTCGGCGAATTCTACCCTTTTTCCGAAAAACCATTATTTTTGTTTTGCTAGTATTAACATTTAGTCCCCATGAGTTACAATAAAGGTAAAGGCTGTCTAAATGAGATTGTATTTCTTCGGGTGATTTACCCAAAATCGCCATATCGTCTGAAAATAACAGTAAAATTAAAATTATATCTTCTATATTTAAACCAGAATGGACACTATCTTGTAAAAAAAAGTTCTAAGTCCTCAACAATGAAAATATAATAGGAGACATTACCTCCCCTTGCCGTAAACTAAGCTGAAGTTTGATTAACTTCGTCCAATGCTTTATACGCCAAGACTGTACTCTGACAGTATCTGTTATTGAACCGTATACAACGTTTGTGACATATTCGTGACACTTATGACGGGTGTGATTTCTACGCTCGAATATGTCACATATTTAGTGTTACATATACGGCTCATTAAGTGTATTTGGCTAGTTCGATCAAATACTTAAAAAAAATCAAGGGACAGCATAGTATGAAAATTTGATATTTTTTCAAAACGGTCATTCATACGACATTCACCTTTTTGATACAGCATGTAATATATAGTATGTACTTTGTGATAACTTGCAACACGTAAGAATGTAAGACTGATAAACAATGATATACGATAAACAGTATCGAAACTTGTGTGTACTTTATACGAGTTTAAAGATAAATATTAACAGATGTACAAACTAGTGTGATCGACCTTACGGACGAACACTTGTGCTTCTTAAAATATTCAATATCATAAATTTCACTAGGCCACAGCGTCATGATTGCGCACGAAATTGCACGGTCGATTACTTGGAATTACACAGGATGTATGATGCATTATGGTATAACTTGCAAAACAATTAAAAAATAATCAGACTGCCTTTAAACGAAACATTCCGTAAAAGCGGAAAGTGTCGTCGCTGATTAGCCTTTGCGGACTGTACAGGCTAATCTGGGACGACACTTAACACACATGCATTACGACCAGTTTCCCTAGAGCACGGCTCAAGTATAATAGAACTTCGTAGGAAACGATCTCAATAGAATCATGGTTAAGGCTTTTTATGCATTCGATATAAAATAAACAGTGTTAATAATAATACCCAAGTATAGACATACATTAAATATATTATATAATTTTTGATAATCTTAGTTAATATGTTGCATACATTTACTGTGTTATATTATACAAGTACAGTTATTATTTCATGATGCTGTATAAAGGCCTCATTGAAAATAAGATTGCAAGTGTTTCAATCTAAATGATAATTTGGTATAAATGAGTAATGAAATTAAGCAGCTACCTTCAGAAAATACAGAGATTTTTATTTAAAAAAAGAGATTATTTAATCAAACTCAAATTGTAGAATCGGTTGTCATTTACGAAAAACGTCGTTTGCAAAGCCTGGAATATCCATGAAGCGAAACAAACACGTTTAATTAATTAAGCCGTGTGCTGAGCAAAGTAGGCTTATTCCATTGCGCAAAGTGTCGTCCCAGATTAGCCTGTGCAGTCCAAGCAGGCTTATCAGAGACGAAACTTTTCGCCTAAACTGGATTTTCCCTAAGAAGATGCTTCATTTAAACGAAAAATGCAATAAAAGCGGAAAGTGTTGTCTCTGATTAGCCAATGCGGATTGCACAGGCTGATCTGGGTCGACACTTTACGCACATGCGCTTTTCCAAGACTAAGGCCTAAATGCATTTAAAATCACGGGGTGATCATGTGGTTTTCATAGGGTGACAACAAATCATAACCAACCTTATATTTCAATATATCCAAGCACTGTAAATTAAACTACGTATGAGGCGTAACAAAATGCACGTTTTTGCTAAGGTTTCTTGCAAGTGAGCAACCGCCAAAGCAGAGAGATCGTCTTTCCGAAACCTTTCGACCACTTGAACAGAGCGTTTGGTCGCAGACGAGGTTCACCTTAAGATAGGGCGCTATCAGTTGTAATCAACATTCTTCCTTTGACAACGAGACTTCATAACATAACATCTTTCATATCTGTCGAAAGGTCATCCCTGGCCATCCGACTTATCTGGACGAGGCCATGGGTCGTTTATTGTGTGCACCATTAAAGAGACATACTCGCATATTGACGAAATTACAATATAAATTTAGGTCGCGTAGTGGACATGGTGTCCGTCTAGCGACCGGGAGGTCACGAGTTCGATCGCCACTGGGAGCGTACCTTCGATATCCCCAAAAGACACCAAGTACTGGTTCTACTCACAGGAAACGGACTAGAGAGCGTTTCAATAAGCCTTAGGCTTCCGACCGATGCAATCGAGCTTAAATAAATAGTTTAAACTAAAATTACAATACCCAACTCTTTGGAAAGTCAAAAATACTACGGTATACTATCGCAAACGAAAATAACACTCCGGATAAAGAAATAGACTGTCCGGATGAAGGAATAGACTGTACACCGTTTGGTGTGTGTACTTATCATTGAAATATAATAATACACATAATTGGCGTTTGTAACGCAACCCAATGGCGTTGTTCATGTTTTTCATTCAATTGTAGACAACATTTGGATCACTTACATGATGTAAAGAAGCTTTGTTGAAAAAGAAATTGACATGGCCGAATGGTTAAGTCGGGAGCCTTTTAATCAAAAGACCCCAATTCGAACCAAAGAAGATGCAATTACTTCACTTAATTGTATTCCTTTTTGTCACTATACACGTTTCGACAGCGATCGTGTTTGACGGTGCTCAAATCAATGCATAGTCCATTGAACTGATATGTGTCGTGTTCTGAGAAAACTGGTCCAAATGCATGTGCGTAAAGTGTCATCCCAGATTAGCCTGTGCAGTCCGCACAGGCTAATCCGGGACGACACTTTCCGCCTAAACTGAATTTTCGCTAAGAAGAGACATCATTTAAACGAAAAATGTCATAAAAGCGGAAATTGTCGTCCCTGATTAGCCTTTGCGGACTGCACAGGCTAATCTGGGATGACAATTTACGCAAAAGCATTATGCCCACTTTTCTCAGAACACGACTCATATAACGCAATGTTTGAGGCAAAAAGTTCGCATAAAAGTTTAAAACGTTTTAATTTTTTATAAAAACTCTAATTATCGTTGATTAGACGTGAATACAATAATGTTATTGCTATGTGCGAGCGGAATATACATATTTTTTCACACTATGCGCAGATGCCGATTTATTTCAAAGTTTTTTTCAATTTAAAGGTACTTAATCCTTCCTATAGAACCGATTCTTATTATTAATTAATTGGTTTCGCTCGGTTATATGTCCATTATAAAATATTATTGCAGTTTCATTCTTTTACGTGTTATTGGACTCGGGCATTACACTGCGTTCTTTAAAATGCAAATATCTGTGAACAAGTCGCTTTAATCCAACCGTTGAATGTACGCAATGGTATTCGTTGTTTATTGTTAATTTAACACTTACGCCCAATCTTGGAAAGGTTATTGTTTTACTTGAACGGCTTTGAATTTAATGTTACGCCAGTGTACATATCGTTATCAACAGGGCATAGGGCAGTGACCCTATGTTATACCTAAATACTTCGGTATCGTGTGTTTTTGACATCTGGCTTAGTTTTCAAGCCGGAGTATCCATCTATTATATTTCCGCTGGCACTTTAAAGTTAATTTTAAAAAGTTTGCATTCGAAAATGAGCGCGTTTTATTGGGATAACAATGAAGCGTTTTTTTTCAAATAACGATACAATAACAGAAAACTGACTATTGTTAATGAATTTATTTCAGGTTCAAAGATATATGGACACCCAAGATTACACACTCAGCTCCGTCGTCATGAACCGTAAAGATCACGTTTTTAACATTGTTGTAAAGAGAAAACAACGCCGTCGGACATGATATAAGTACCATTTCCAATATCAGAATAACAAGTCAAATCATTATAACTACGCCATTCGGGACATTACTGAAGCAATATTGATAAGCGTGATGGACAATAACTTTTAAGATTGATTTCCCAAGTGGATGTTTGCACAAACTCAAGCGTATGTCGATGAAATAACCCTGTTTTTTTCCTATTCGGAACACACATTTATTTTCACATTATAGACTTTATAATTAACTTTTAATTTTGTGATGATATTATAAGCGTCCGATCATATGCTGTAAATAAATATTTAATTAATTAAAAAAATAGTATTTACAATCAAGTTTGGACAATCTACCAAACGTAATTTTTGGCGAAGCTAGTACCGTATGTCGTAAGTTATGTCGTAAAAAGTAGTTTAGTAAATGCGATAAACAAACTTTAAAGAGACAAACAAACTACCACGCTATACACTTGTGATGCAAAGCTTGACAATTCGCTCTGCTCCATGTTTAAACAGTTACTGTCAAATTAAACGATAACAAAAGAAGTACGGTCGAACTGTCTTGCAAATGATTTGAAGTGACTATACGCGTACGGTCCAAAGTACAAAAGAATGGACTCAATTGCGAACACAACTAGAGTGTGTGCGAAGTACAAACGTATGGACGCTGATACTAATAACGGTTACAAAAGTTTATGTTCGCATTACAGTTTATCCAAAGTTGATGAACTACGATTTCAAACTGGTTAAATTTGAGCCTCGCTCAAGGAAAACGGGTTTTAATGCATGCGCGTTAAGTGTCGTCCCGGATAAGCCTGTATTGTGCGCGCAGGCTATTCAGAGACGACTATCACGGCCTAATTTGAACTTTCGATAAGAATAGACTTCCTTTAAACCCCAAATACCATAAAAGCGGAAAGTGTCATCCCTGATTAGCATGTGCGGACTGCACAGGCTAATAAGGGACTACACTTAACGCACATTCATTAAGCCCACTTTTCCCAGAACGAGGCTCATTTCTAAACTAAACTACAAGGCGACCTACAGAGAATTCAAAAATACGGCCGTCGAGAAAATTGTCTGAATGTAGGTGATGCATTGCTACTATCTTTTACATCAATAAAAACATTCCAGAAGAACATTTAAAATGTGAACATAGAAATTCGTGTAATGTCGTTCAGTTAGAAGATAGTTTATTTAATGTTAAAATTCCATAACCTTCCAACATCCAATAATTTTGTATTGTATATTAAAAAAAGAATTAATTCAGTGATTTGTTCTTTAAAATAATCTATACTATTGTTGCAGACTGCGAATGTTTGTACAAGTTCTAATTAATTTGGGTTTATCATTCTTTGATAGCCATATATCAAGTCAGCTGTCCGCGGAGATATTATTTTACTGCAGCCTGGTTCATGCCAAAGGTTAAGGGTTGAGAGAGTGATGCTTGCTTCCATATTTAAAACGAGAGCGCCGATGGCGTTGAAAGCATAGTTGCAAGATACAGGGAAGTTGCTGCTGAAGTAAATGTTGGTTACAATATACTAAATAATCGAGTCATGAAGGGCTGTACTCTCTAAACAAATCATCATATTTTCCTCGAAGGCATGTTTTACACTTGAGACTGTTGTTCTGGTTTTATCGTTTGGAAATATTGATCGGGTAAGAATTGGTGTTCACTGCTAAATCCCTGAAATAGGATTAAGTAAGAGANCCATTTTTTACACATTTTCAAAGAATGAAAGTGCTTTATGCCCCACTTCCTGTTGAGAATATGTAAATTTCTATTTATAATTAACCAATGAAATTTTACATATCCTTAAACCAGGGCCTAATGAATTCAGTTATGTAAACATTTGACCTCTCCCAGAACAGTAAACAAAGGAAATAGAAAGTAGGTGTGAGGTCACTATCAACAAGAACAGAATTGTTTTACGAACGAAATTTGTTTTAGTTTCTTAGCAGGTTTTTTCACGTAAAACGGTCTTAGAAAAAATTACTAAAAACGGTGTCAGCAATATTCTTGGAAGAAAACGTTAGAAAAACGTTTCTAAATAAAAAAATGTAAGAATTACCATATACTATATTAAATAGATATTTCGTCTGATTTTTGATCAGGTAAGGCTTCATAATGGTCAACCGTTCCATGTCGGTTTTCGAAATGTAGATCTAACTTAAGCATAGGTGCGTTGCACCTATGCTACAAATGAACTTTGAATTCATCTATTGAATGGTGATACCTACATTTTGGTTGGTCAAACTGCCCCTAGAAATAATTATCATATGCAAGTGCAAAATTTGCCGCCTTTTCAGAGCGCAGTTGGTTTATAGATTTTCGTCAGTAAAGCACGATTTTTTGTATATTTATGTTTCACAACGCTTTGGGCACAGATGGCATTGTTCAGTAAGTTATTTTTGTTTTGTTTGCCTAAGTTCGGAGAAATTATGTTTGTTCAAATAATTTAGTTCTGGTATAATTAAAAAAAAAAAATTGTTCAAATAATTTAGTTCTGGAATAATTACATTGTACATCTTTTATTTTTAAGGTAAATTCATCCGTATTTCATTTAAGTAATGAATTTGTTTACACCAATATAGCTGCAGGATTCCATTGATTAGTTGTTAAAGAAATTTTCTGTCGTTTATGTTAATATTTGTTTATACGTGTATATGAATATTGTGTTTGTATTGTATATTTTACTGAGGGTATGAATGTTTGACTTTCAGATAACCGCTATTGTCAACGCTATTGACAACGCTAATGTCTACGACAAATTGATGAACGTTATCATTGATGCGTGTGTTTGGAATAAAAGTGAATATTAAGCGCGTATATTGTATCTTTCCTTGCGTTGCCCAAGACACCTTGTGAAGCTGCCCACTACCGCACAGTGTGCGCTGGTGCCTATGTCAGTGATTGAACAGTTAGTTACTGGACAGTTGCCGACAGTTATTTAACGGTCAAAGCTCACATCAGTTAGTTGAGTTACAACTATATCAAAACGCCAAATCTGAATCCCCAAATCTGTGGTAAATATATGCTTGAATTTCTAAATGTGGGGTTCCCATTAGTTGTTCTCGAATGCTTTTAGGTTTTATTACTACATACGTACAGCTCAAAACCCGGATGGTCAATAGCAGGGAGTTGGATTATTGCAAC
>VMBQ01000854.1:83918-88918 GCA_007657795.1 Dreissena rostriformis | reverse complement strand
TTTTTTTTTTTTTTTTTTTTTTTTTTTTTTTTTTTTTTTTTTTTTTTTTTTTTTTTTTTTTTTTTTTTTTTTTTTTTTTTTTTTTTTTTTTTTTTTTTTTTTTTTTTTTTTTTTTTTTTTTTTTTTTTTTTTTTTTTTTTTTTTTTTTTTTTTTTTTTTTTTTTTTTTTTTTTTTTTTTTTTTTTTTTTTTTTTTTTTTTTTTTTTTTTTTTTTTTTTTTTTTTTTTTTTTTTTTTTTTTTTTTTTTTTTTTTTTTTTTTTTTTTTTTTTTTTTTTTTTTTTTTTTTTTTTTTTTTTTTTTTTTTTTTTTTTTTTTTTTTTTTTTTTTTTTTTTTTTTTTTTTTTTTTTTTTTTTTTTTTTTTTTTTTTTTTTTTTTTTTTTTTTTTTTTTTTTTTTTTTTTTTTTTTTTTTTTTTTTTTTTTTTTTTTTTTTTTTTTTTTTTTTTTTTTTTTTTTTTTTTTTTTTTTTTTTTTTTTTTTTTTTTTTTTTTTTTTTTTTTTTTTTTTTTTTTTTTTTTTTTTTTTTTTTTTTTTTTTTTTTTTTTTTTTTTTTTTTTTTTTTTTTTTTTTTTTTTTTTTTTTTTTTTTTTTTTTTTTTTTTTTTTTTTTTTTTTTTTTTTTTTTTTTTTTTTTTTTTTTTTTTTTTTTTTTTTTTTTTTTTTTTTTTTTTTTTTTTTTTTTTTTTTTTTTTTTTTTTTTTTTTTTTTTTTTTTTTTTTTTTTTTTTTTTTTTTTTTTTTTTTTTTTTTTTTTTTTTTTTTTTTTTTTTTTTTTTTTTTTTTTTTTTTTTTTTTTTTTTTTTTTTTTTTTTTTTTTTTTTTTTTTTTTTTTTTTTTTTTTTTTTTTTTTTTTTTTTTTTTTTTTTTTTTTTTTTTTTTTTTTTTTTTTTTTTTTTTTTTTTTTTTTTTTTTTTTTTTTTTTTTTTTTTTTTTTTTTTTTTTTTTTTTTTTTTTTTTTTTTTTTTTTTTTTTTTTTTTTTTTTTTTTTTTTTTTTTTTTTTTTTTTTTTTTTTTTTTTTTTTTTTTTTTTTTTTTTTTTTTTTTTTTTTTTTTTTTTTTTTTTTTTTTTTTTTTTTTTTTTTTTTTTTTTTTTTTTTTTTTTTTTTTTTTTTTTTTTTTTTTTTTTTTTTTTTTTTTTTTTTTTTTTTTTTTTTTTTTTTTTTTTTTTTTTTTTTTTTTTTTTTTTTTTTTTTTTTTTTTTTTTTTTTTTTTTTTTTTTTTTTTTTTTTTTTTTTTTTTTTTTTTTTTTTTTTTTTTTTTTTTTTTTTTTTTTTTTTTTTTTTTTTTTTTTTTTTTTTTTTTTTTTTTTTTTTTTTTTTTTTTTTTTTTTTTTTTTTTTTTTTTTTTTTTTTTTTTTTTTTTTTTTTTTTTTTTTTTTTTTTTTTTTTTTTTTTTTTTTTTTTTTTTTTTTTTTTTTTTTTTTTTTTTTTTTTTTTTTTTTTTTTTTTTTTTTTTTTTTTTTTTTTTTTTTTTTTTTTTTTTTTTTTTTTTTTTTTTTTTTTTTTTTTTTTTTTTTTTTTTTTTTTTTTTTTTTTTTTTTTTTTTTTTTTTTTTTTTTTTTTTTTTTTTTTTTTTTTTTTTTTTTTTTTTTTTTTTTTTTTTTTTTTTTTTTTTTTTTTTTTTTTTTTTTTTTTTTTTTTTTTTTACTGGAGCTTTTTAGTTCCAAAGTTTACATCTATCAATTAAAAGCCATCAATTAAAAGCATTAAATGACAAATTTCAAATAAGACAATACATGCTAAAATTTGTGAGAAGGTCCCTTCAAATGTTGGATCGTGTGTACATGTTTGTAAGGTCCTTCTGCGTCTAAGGCTGCATTATGTTAGGAGCCCCAGTGTGTTCCTGCCCTCCTAAATAATTAACACTTACGAAAGTTGGGACGAATTTTTAATTAACGCTGCAATTTTCAGCTATTTACATTTACTGAACGATATTAATTTTGGTGTTGTCTTGTTATGTGGGGAGAAACCGAACATCCTCGCAAAACCACATATATTTATATAGATATATTAATTAGCAATGACAAAACTGGCTTTATCAAGGGTATGTTCATAGGAGAGACACCAAACTAATTTACGATATACTCAATTACACAGATGAAAACGATATCCCGGGTTTGCTGCTGTTAATAGATTTTGAAAAGGCATTCGATGCTTTGTCATGGGCATTTGTTAATCGGACTCTATCATTGTTCAATGTTGGTCCTGACATAATAAAATGGTTTGATGTACTGTATAAAGACGGAGTATCGGCGGTCACGAAATGTGGTTGTTTGATCTGTGTTTTTTTTTCCAATAAAACATGATTGCAGACAAGGTGATCAGAAACCAAACAGATATACGCCGGGAGAAGGACGCGAAACCGGGTAAGACGTGCGTGTACCAAACAGAATAATATGCTGTTATTCCTTAATAACACACTCATATCAACATTAAATGCAACTCAAGTATGAATTAAGCAGGTGAAATGTATTGATATGTGATATGTTCGTAACCGCATATATTCATGCAGTTTTTATGACTAGAAATCAATAATAAGATTTTGCGACTGGCAAATCATTCGTGAGGCACCATATTTATAAAGTAGTTAATAACAGTGTTAGTGCACAATTTGAAATAATGTCCTCCGGATGATGTTTACGACTTCGCCCAAGTAACAGTATACGATATGAGCCTCGCTCTGTGAAAAGGGGGTTAAGTGCATGTGCGTATAGTGTCGTCCCAGTTTAGCCTGTGCAGTCCGCGCAGGCCTATCAGGGACGACACATTCCGCCTAAACTAGATGTTCGTCAAGATGAATCTTCCTTTAAACGAACAATACAATTAAAGCGGAACGTGTCGTCCACGATTAGCCTATGCGGACTGCATCAAACCCCCTTTTCATAGAGCGAGACTCAATTATTAAACCCCTAGGTTGCCGAACACCTGGCGACATTAATTATTCAAACAGAATTGTCCGATTATCACTTTAACATTTGATGAAGTTCGTGTGCTTGTTTAATAAGTTCATGGAATGCATTGGGCAAATGACTGATAAAACATGACCAAAAAACGCAGTCGGATTAAAATCACATCCGAATATTTGCTACGGTGCCCTTCAAAATGAGGAGAAGCGTTGTTACTAGTGTGGTTATGCTGATGGTGTAGGTGGAAGTGATGATAATGGAAAATGATTCCATTGCGAATGCAATTCAATTTTATTGACATTTTTTTGACAATGCATAGACAGTATTGCAGGCTCCGTTGTATAACAGTACTCTGGAGAAAACCATTCACTCTCCATTAAAGATTCTACATTTATCACTTCCAATGGGTCAATTGTTGGAGTGGGCGATTTAATTTCCGTAAATAATTTTTACGAGAAAAAGCACTTTATATCCCTTTACAGCGAACACATAATTTCTAAAAAAAAAAGTAGCAATTTAATGAGGTATTTGCTGACTTCAGTTTTATTCGTAATATATTAAAGGTCACAGGCCCAAGACATAATAAACAGCATATAAATTTTCCATTTTCAATAATAGCATCGTAAAAGCATCATTAGTAATAGTCTAAATTACCTGCCCCTTTGTATACAAAGCTGGGAACCAGACTGCATTAGTAATACTAACCGGACGGAAATTAAGACAGTCCCATCCGATGAAACACCGGTACGGCGGTAGGCGATTTATAATAAAAGGCTTCAAAATAAGTCATTTTACAACATTTTTAAGTATTATAGGTGTGATATAGCAAAATATCGTTCATTGCATATGGTATTACTTATACAACTTGGAGGTTGATTAGTTTCAAAGTACGGGTTGATACGTATTGAATATATTTTGAGTCACGAAATATAGTAAGACACCGAAAGCGTCTTGCAGGTATAATTCAGACACCAATGTAACGCAAATTGCAAGTTTTTTGTATAACACACATGCACATTTATACAAAGCATCAATCTGGAGTAATAATAATAATAATAATAATAATAATAACTTTATTTCACGAAGATATCACATTAAAAAAAATAACATTTCTTTTTTACAATGTGGTCTTCAAAAACACAGTATATGTAAATATAACTCAACAATGTCTAGCATACTGCAGTCAGCCTTAAAACAAGTTTTGCGTTTGTAGCAAATGATTTTTAAGGTGCCTTTTAAAGGAAATAAGTGAAGGTGCTTGTCTTATATTATTTGGAATAAAGTTCCAAATATTTCTCGCACAATAGGCAAAAGTACGCTTTCCGTAATTGGTTTTAAATGCAACAGATGATAAATCGTTGTGGGTGGTGGATCTAAGAGAGTATGTATTGTTATTCGATACAAAAATAACGTCGTCAAAATAATGAGGTATTGAGCCATGTAAAACTTTGTATACTATAGTCCCAACAAGAAATGTACACCTATTTTCAAATGACAACCAGCCCAGTTTATTGAAAATTGGAATTGAAGGAGAAGAAAACGGTTTATTCATTATTATTTTTGCAGCTCGTTTCTGTATCGAAATTACCTTCTTTAAATTTGATCTTGTGGCTGAGCACCATATTGCACAACAATAGTCCATGTGTGGTAAGATGTATGAATTGAAAAACAATTTCATTGTTTCATAATTAAGATAGGGTTTAATCCGTTTTAATAAGGCTAGCTTTGAGTTGAGCTTTCGACAGACGTTATTTATATGCAGTTGCCAAGTGAGATGTTTGTCAACAGTTACTCCAAGTAAATTATAATGTTCAACTTGTTCAATAACAATGTTGTTGATTTTAAGTAATAAGGTGTCTGTAGATTTATTAGCACTGGATAAAACCATGCATTTAGTTTTGTTTGGGTGTATTAACATATTGTTAAAAGAGCACCAATTTGATATTATATTTAAGTCATTTTGCAAAGTACTTTGAATGTTTTTAATGCCAACGTCAGCTACATGTAAGGTAGAGTCATCTGCATAAAGATCTAACGTTCCCTTTTGAAGGAAAAACGGCATGTCATTAATGTATACAAGGAAGAGAAGAGGGCCGA
>VMBQ01000854.1:5800-80807 GCA_007657795.1 Dreissena rostriformis | reverse complement strand
GAAGATATTTTATTTTTAATAATTCTATTTTTAGATTTGAAAAAACGCCAAAAGTCCCTTGGTTTGTGTTTTCTTAAATTTTCAATCTCAATCATTTTTTTCCTATAACAACATGCTTTCTTCTTTCGAATTAAGTCCTTATAAATCCTCTTACAGGTACATAAATGTTCTCTATTTATATCAGTTTTACTTGAGTTAAAAATACGTAGAGCGTCGTGGTACACATTTCGTGCAGTTTGGCACTCGTTATCAAACCAGTCTGCATTCTTTATACAGCTATTTACTTTAAAACTAGGGTGAGTGTTATAAACGTATGTTTTACTAAATAACGGGTCCGCAACACTGCGAATGGTTTCAGTAAATCTATTCAAAACATCATTGATTTCCGTTCTACTTGAATAATCTACATGCTGTACAATAGTATTGAATACAGGTAACATAGAAATAATACCTGAGCGAAATTGACCTCGTAACGCATCGTCCCATTTATACTTGACATCAGTGTGAGACTTGTACTCAGCTGAGACATTGTTACATAATAATGAAAAATGTAACGGGGCGTGATCACTAAATTCGTTAAAATCATGCACGGTAAAATCAGATATACTAGAAAAGCTGTATTCGGTCGCCAACAAATAATCAATTACAGATGTACCGTTATTGGAATAAAAAGTGTGCTTACAGCTATTGCCAACTCTACCATTAGCAATTCGTAAACAAGTAGATTTACATAAATCCAGTAATTTTACTCCATGACTATTTATTGAGCTATCAACTGAGGCCCTCCCAGAGGTGTTATCTGGACAGTAATCGGCGTCATCATAAACAGTATTAATTATATCGTGTACAATGTAATCGAATTTATTGCCAACTCTACTATTGAGATCACCAACAACAAAGATTTTACCGAATTCAGAAAAATAAGTTATATCGTTTTCTAAAATTTCAAACAAATCTACATTAAAAGTGTTATAAACTGGAGACTCATGCCCCCATACATATGTTGCGCATATATAAAAATCTTCTGATATATTAAAAAATAAGTGGTCAAGTTTCAACCAGATTATTGTATCGAAATGATTTTTTACAATTTTAATACCATCGGCTAATTCTTCTTTAATATATATAACAATACCACCACTATTTCTACGCGCTTTTTTGTGTTGAAATTTTCTGAAGAAGTTAAAAGACACATATCCATTTAAATTGACATCACTGGAACTATTAGCCCAAGATTCATACAAAAAACATACATCATGAGAACTTAAAATATTTACAAAATTGGGAGATGACTTCTTTACATCCGTAAGTCCGTTAACGTTCCACGACAGGATAGATATTTCACCACCGCCGTGCTCCTATGCGCGCACCGGGTTGCCGTCGATATAAAGCGTATCGTATGCCAGGTACGCCCGCTTACCCAGCCGCCTCGCCTCCTTCATTTTCGGCACTAATTGACGCCTTTTCATCGTGACTTCCGGGGGGAATTGCTCGAACACCCGGTACGCCGTGCCATCAAGCTCCTTCCACCTTTTTCTCACCATTTCTCTGTCCTTAAAGAACGAAAACTTTGCCACAATGTTTCTTATCTTTCCATGTATCGGCGATCCCGGAGACCGGTGGACGCGTTCGAATTTAATAGAAGTGGCTACTTCCTGCGACAGCTTGAAAGCGCTCACCAAATGCTGACGCAGCTTGGCCTCCGTCATCTCTGGCGTCTCAAATACGTTTTCGATTGCTTCTGGTATTGCCGTGAAGACCAGGTTATTTCGCATTGACTGCGATTGAAGGTAGCTAACGTCCTCCCGAAGGGTATCGCGCTCCTTCGTTAGCTCCTGGACCCTCTCTGCGAGCTCTGCAGCATGAATATCTGCACCGTCTACCTTATCTTCGAGGCGTGATACCCGCTCCTCAACCTTTTTGGCCCTCTCCTCATGAACCACCCACAACTGCTTAATCTCCTTCTCAAAACTTTCCATCCGCTTCTCGATCGAGTCCATAACACTCATCTTTGTCTCTAAACACTGTAAACGAGATGAGACGGACTTCAGAAGAACCATCACATCACGAATCGTGGGCTCCGCACTGCTATCTGCCATGTTGTTAACAAACCCACTTCCGGTTTCACTGATACCACTGGTACTTCCACTACTGCTAGAACTTTCAAACACACTATTGTCTAAAGTGTCAACACCAAACAACACTGAGTTCACCTTATTTAATACATCGCTCACTGACACGTTGCCTTTATCGGAGTCCGATGACGGGCCTCTTTGTTTACGCACCTTGACAGCATTAGGTTCATGGTTATTGTCACTGCTGTTCCTTTGTTTTCTTTTACTGCTTTTCGATTTCGGCATTGTCCAACATACTATTCCGATGTAAATCACATTTTCACATATAATCCTAATAATTTCCACTCAAAATGATTACTTAAAACACTGTAAATTCGCTAAAATGTATTATTTTTCTCTCCCGCTAAAAATTTGCGACCGCTTGCACCTACGTCACGTGACCATTACTTCTCTGATGAAACGTTATCGTAATTACTATGTGAATAGTTGCATGGAATGGATTTGCATAAATTGATTTATAACTCGAATGTTTCACAGAAATAATGCAAGTAGATTAAAGGCCCTTTTAGAAAGGCCCTTGTGATATGAGTGAAACACTTTGAAAGCGGCGTTAATCCAAATAAACAAACAAGCAAGCAGCAGAATGATAGAGACGTTTTGTGTATTCCCCGAAAACAAACACACGCACACAGTCTATGCATTCCCAAACCACATGTACCACATTGACTATTTACGTTACTAAAACTAATATGTTCCGCGTTCTGGGAAAACTGGGCTTAATGCATGTGCGTAAAGTGTCGTACCAGATAAGCATGTGCATGACACTTTCCGCCTTCATTTTATTTTCGTTTAGAGGATACATCCTTTTAACGAAAACTTCCGTAAAGGCGGAAAGTGTCGTCACTGATTAGCCTAAGCGGGCTGCACAGTCTAATCTGGGATGACACTTTACGCTCATGCATTAAGCCCAGCTTTCTCCGAACAAATCTCATATGTTACATTCCCCACATATATAGGCGACGAACAATGTGGACCGTGTTCCTGCTTATCGCCTGCGTTGCCATGACGACCACAGAGGTGAGGGGTCAGTCTTCGGGGCGTTCCAAGTACAACGTGAAGACCTTACCGGACCCTATAGACCGCTACCAGGCCTGCGGGAGACCATTCCCGTCGTTCGTCTGCGATCCCGCAAATATCCTGACGGAAGTGGCAGGTACTTGCAGGGATTTCAATTGAAGCAGAACCCTGCTTTTTGATGCAAGCGCTTTGCAATGTTGTAACTTTTGACTCCTCCAAATTATTTACCTTGCAACATTTTGATGCAAATGTCTCCATGAATGTTGCATAAACTGTATTTTATATTACACAAAATGTTGTTTCAAAGTTAAGCAAGCAAGTTATACAAAGCAACATTTGTAGAGCAACCAACAAATATCCGGAAACAAAATATCTAGACTTCAGTAGTCTGACCCCTGAACATTTCATTTGACCCCTTTAACATTTCAACTACGGGGTCGTTTGACTCCTGTTATTCAACAGCTATTGAAATCTCTGTACATGGAAGCTGGGTTTCATTTTAAGTTATGTTTTAACCGTGCATGTTCTTTAGGGAATTATTTAACTTGCTTTAGTTCTGTTTCTTAGCGGCAAACGCATATTGTTATTATCCCTCGCCAAAGGCGGAGGGATATTGTTTTGGCGTTGTCCGTCCGTCCGTCCGTCCTTCCGTCCGTGCGGCACTTTTGTGTCCGAAGCCATATCTTGGAAGTGCTTTGGCAGATTTCATTGAAACTTGGTATGAGTATTTATATGAATAAGAGGATGATGCGAGCCAAATGGCATTGTACACCATCTGTTAATAACGGAGTAATGGCCCTTTGAATATTTTCTGTGTCAATGCAGAATGTGGGGGTATACGTAACGTCTGTGACAAAGCTCTAGTTTGGCGGGGGATATCAATTCAACGAATTTGCTTGTTTCATTTAAGTTATATATACATCAGTATCATTTGCATAGTGAATTACATTTATAAACATACACTTCCAATGTGCTCTTTAATAAACCAGTATAAGATTAGTACCGTATAATTATTTTATGAGAATCGCCCGCCTTTCGTAGTGTTTGAACTTAAATTATATAACTTGTGTATCGTATTTGTATGTGGGTTTTATATAGTTTATATAAACCTAAAAGCTATAATCAACCTTTGTTTCAAACATTGTCATCTTGTCTATTCTGTTAAACACAAAATATAATGCTGTTAATCGCGCGAAAGGCCTGTCTCATTTATATTAATTAGACAGTTGTTTTTGTAAGGGGNGGGTAGAAAAAAAAACTTAAATGTAAAATGTACAACCATTAATTTATCAGTGGCAGGTTCATATTGACAAATATCAATCTACGCGTACGCATTCTTACGATAGTTGTTTTAAGCATTTCGTGTCCGTTCCTATTTCCGATATAAATAATAATAAAAAAACGTTATTGTTAATTGTCTACACATTTTTTTATTCTAATAGATTATGAAAACACAGAAGTGTAAGAAGTATGAGATTGAGTGGATAACAACAAAGGATAATACTTCAGTCATTTCTGAAAAATTAAAGCATAAATGGCCCCAAACTCATCGATGCATACCACTAAATAGGGATTAGAAAAAAACATAATCAAGAATAATAACATTAATATAATTGAGCCTCTCTCTGGGAAAACGGGGCTTAATGCATGTGCGTAAATGGTCGTTCCAGATCAGCCTGTGTAGTTCACGACACTTTCCGCCTTAACTCGATTTTTGCTAAAAAGAGACTTTCTTTAAACGAAAAATACCATGAAAGCGGAAAGTGAGCGGACTGCACAGGCTTATCTGGGACGGGACTTTACGCACATGCATCAAGCCCAGTTTATATTTGACCTTGATCCCGCAGCGAACTCGCTGGATGAAGACCTCAAGAAAATTTACAACGAGACGACGGTGCCATGCTACTCCTCCGGTCCCCGGGCTTCCCGCCGGCGTGGCTACATCGTCATGGTTGCCATAGTACCAGAGATGGACCGGCTGCACACTATCAAGTCGGCACTTTTAGTTTAAACTTATTTATTTTAGCTCGATTGCAAACGCTCTCGAGTCCGTTTCCTGGGACTAGAACCAGTACTTGGTGTCTTTGGGGGAGATCAAAGAAACGCTCCCAGTGGGGTTCGAACCCATGACCTCCCGATCGCTAGGCGGACACCATAACCACTACGCCACGGCGATCTTGAACTTTTCATTGTCTTTGTTATGGTCTTAGAAATGTGTCATATGTTTTCAAGTTTACATTGGTGTTGTTGATTTGAGTTAGTTTATTAAAGAATATTACAATTAATATTTCTAGCGGGTTGAGTTTGATTAAGTTGGTTTCCATTGGTTGAACAAAACAACATTTAAAACAACAACAGCAACATCAAGGCAAGACTTAAATAGAAATGCATTTCGGAATCGCACTAACAACTTTAAGAAAGTGCTACATACGTATAGGCTAGGTCTCTATACAATTAACAAATGTACATATGTGGGTGAGCTTTGAAGTTTTTCAGTTTCTTAAGCGTAAGTATAAGGTCTTTTATCTCAAAACCAACATAAGCCTAAACTAGAAAACTTCAAACGATAGCAGCTGTTAAAATCGCTTTGCCTATGTGAGGTAGTTGTTTGTTTAATACGTGAATCAATGTCTGTTTTGTCTTAAGAATGGCATCACACATGTGTTGAGAATGAAATAAAGACCTTAACTTCAATTGTATGACTATCATTTGCCCTACAAAGATCGGCGTTTGCATCCATCTATATTCCTATGAGACGAGTGTAAATGTCTTGAAAGGTCAGTGACATTAACATCTGTAAATGTCACTGGAATCACATTGAAATGGATAGTGGTTTAAAGTTGCTATTAAATGTGACAGTAAACAAGTGATTAATTTGTAACCTACGAAGGGGACAGTGATATATTTTGGTTGTCAAGTATCACTTACCTCTAAGTACGTTAATAAACAACAGTGCAATTATGTACCATACAAAACTCACGCGAGGTCATACATTGGTTATTTACCTCTAACCGAGCGTATTTTATCATCCGACCAATGCACAACTAATAATAGTTTGCGAAAAAAAAATTGAAGAATGAGTTTTAAAATTTGTATTCGCATTTGCATAACACATTTTAAACAATTTATGAGAACTTAAATCTATAAACATGCGTTGCTTCTGGCGTGCATAACACATGTTGAACAATGTATGAGAACTTAAGTCTATAAACGAGCGTTGCTTATGGCATCTGTGCAAATATCAGTCATGCCAATGCTATCAAATCTAATAAAGTAATTGTTTTGAACTTTAGATGAAGATGACTATAACGCATGATGTCCACAAGGCAAATGCACTTCTATGTGGAAATCGATAGATTATGATTACTTGAGTGGCGTTCGTGTGCAATTAAGATGCAGATCATACATGTTTCCATAATTGATATAGCTGCAAACTAGTAAACACGGGGGCTAATAACTTGCGCCACCTCTTTTTTGTGTGTAAATGCTTTAATAAACGAGCCTATAATACTTCCGATATGGCCTAAGGACCGGAAGATTTAAAAACATATGGAGCAATCTACAGGGTGATATCTCGGAAATACCATTGGTTCGTTTATGAATGCATCTCAAAAAGAGGTGGCGCCAGTGATTAAGGACCGTGTTTTAGTAAATCGTGCATCTAATGATCCCCGTCGCACTTTCCTTGCAGCAACCCCAACTACACGATTGATGTCCGCTACATGGAGGCCCAGTACTTCTCTTATTACCTTGGTAACCAGCTCAAGTGGGGCAAGCACTCCTCGCAGTGCAACGAGATGGTCTTCATCTTCTACTCGCAGCAGGACGGAGTTGTAAGCGCCTCTTGTATACAGATTGATCGTGCATGCATATAAAATGACAATGCACTGACGTACTTCAATTGTGATTGTCCGAATATTGCGCCATCCGAAATAGCATACACAGTAAAAAAATATAAAATAATATTGGTTGTGTAGAAATTTGACCGGAGGAATCATTTGGTTTTGTTTGCTTTCAACTTCCGCTAAAAAAATGGTAATTTCGTAGATCTTAAAGTTTTTTTTCTGTAATCGGAAAAAACGCTCGAGGACAATATTGACCTTGTTCTTATCTCCAGGGTAGAAGTCACACATGTATCTATTATGTTAATCGACAGTTAGCTCCATTGGGTTCCAAAATGGGCCTCGCTCTGGGAAAACGGGGCCTTAATGAATGTAGGTAAAGTGTTGTCCCAAATTAGCATGTGCAGTCCGCACAGGCTAATCATGGACGCTTTCCGCCTAAACTGGATTTTCGCTAAGAAGAGACTTCCTTTAAACGGAAAATACCATAAAGGCGGAAAGTGCCGCCCCTGATTAGCCTGTGCGGACTGCACCGGCTAATCTGTGACGACGCTTTACGCACATGCATTCAGCCCCGTTTCCCCAGTCGGTTCCAATATGCATTCCAGTTGTACACGTCCACACAGCCGACCGCGCGTCGTCTGCTCACCGATGACGTAGTTCGTACTGTCAACATGGATGCCATGCCCATGTACTACCCGTTCACACGCAACACAAGCAAACTAGCGGACGCCATCACTTACATCGCACGGCGATACGGGTAAGTACGAATAATGCTGCGTTTAAAGCCCCATTGACACTCAAAATCAACGAATATTTCGTAAAATATTTCGTTAACCTATAAACAATAAGTGTTCCTAATAGCAATAGCGAAAATTTCAACGCTAGATGTGGTCTGGTAACATACATTTGTGTACATGTAGATTTAACAAGATACAAAATGCTCTTTTTTATGTGGTACAATATATTCCATTTTAATTTCCCGCAACGATATCTATACATGCGACACACGAACACTAACATGGTACATGAACACGTGTTTAATATATTGTACCACAAAAAAATTGGCAATATACATTACCAGAAGGACATCTAGTGATCAATTTTTAAAAACTTTATCTCTAATTATGATCGATAAATAATGGTTAAAAACTGAGTGTATAAGAATCTAAATAAATACTCGCTGTTAGACTTCCCCCAAAATACATGTCACTAGAACTATAATTAAATTTCCTGTATCGAATAAGTGTATTCATTTACGTTAACGTTGCCAGTAAATGTTCAGTTTGACAGCGTTTTGTCGTATTCTGTTTCAGAGACGTTCTACGCGAAGAGGTCAATCCTGCCCAACAATAACAACAACAACCACTGCACGTGATCTGTTCACATAGAGACTAGCAGTTAGAATATTCTTAAAAATGCAGTGCGAATAAAATGAATCATTTTTGTAGTGTATTAAAAAAGTTTTACGAGAACTAAATACATTTTGGTGGACTGTGCCCATCAAGCCTGCGTATGAGATGCATATATTAAGTATTCAACTTTATTTGAGATTGTATTGCTTCATAACATGTGTTTTAATGTGTGATAGGAATTTCAATTGAGTAAGCATGTAGTTATCTTTTTTTTTTTAAAGCAAAACATGTGTGTTTATGTCCGATAGGTATTTTAATTAAGTAAACACGTAGTTATCGTTGCTATTACAATATCTGACATTGATTGTTGTACGTTTATAAATATATGATCCCTGCTTATTAGAAATAAACGGATGTTACATAATTGATTTCCAATATTGTCCATTAAATTATTTATGTAATGTAATGGCCGCGTCAATGTTATAGATCTGTATGAATTAGGCTTCGTGAATAGAATGATTATGAAGTTTCTCCACTGATCTATAATAATTTAAAAGTTGCACATGAAACAATTCAAAATTGCTATTAGTCTGCAAAACATAATTCGGCTTATTTCGAAACCAACGGTGCACATAAATGAAAAAAAAAACACAGATTCGCAAGTTCAAATGCTGATTAATATGTCTATTTAATTTCATCACTATCTGAAACAACAATTTCACAATTTGAAAAATGTTATTCATTGCAAAAAAGAACCGTAAATTTTCAAACGTTTAAAAACACACAGTATACCTGTGTGCAACGTAAGTTAAGTTTCAACATTACAGTTGTACTTATCTAGTTACGTTTAACACACAAAACCCACGGATGGACGGGCAGGAAAATGTCCCCCCCCCCTTCGTATAAAGGATTGACATGTCCCGCCTATGACCCTAAAAAGTAATTCCATAAAGAGAATAATAAATGAAAGCCAAACATGTGTGCAATTTATTTGGTCATTCTTCACATATATACGGCATCTGGCTCACATTTTAATAGAACCTAAAGTTAGATAGGTCATTTCAACCATTTGTTACATACAATGAGAATATCATTTGAGCAAATAAGAGCTTTGTCACAAGCAACTGTAATAGTAATACCCCGCACCACTTTGCTGAAGATGTATGGATCAATGGGAATATCAAATTTCTCTTGAACACTTATTTGTGTCGTGTTCTGAGAAAACTGGGGCATAATGCTTGTGCGTAAATTGTCATCCCAAATTAGCCTGTGCAGTCTGCACAGGCTAATCAGGGATGACAATTTCCGCTTTGATGAAATTTTTCGTTTAAATGATGTCTATTCTTAGCGAAAATCCAGTTTAGGCGGAAAGTGTCGTCCCGGATTAGCCAGTGCGGACTGCACAGGCTAATCTGGGATGATACTTTACGCACAAGCATTTTGCCCAGTTTTCTCAGAACACGCCACATATTTCAAACTGATACACTTAATACTTAAGTTTAAAATTTATTGCTTGTTAAATTTTATAGAAGCTCGTCCACAAACATATAATAGTATGCGGAGAGACCAACCAACCGACAGATTGATTCCAATATACCCCTTCTCTGAAGTAAAACTAACATGTTTTTAATATAAACAATTATATTATCTATAGCAATTAAACAGAAAACAGGAATTGAGTTATTTTTTTTACGGTAACCTGTTACAGATGTAACTTTTTCATTCAGTCATTCAGTATGTAAAATAATAAACAAACTAAGTGTTCTATAAATACAAAATTTATGCAATACAATAAAATGAAAAAAAGTATCTAACCTGCAAGAATATTGTTCCTCGAGTACATATCTTTGTACTGACTTTTCAAAGATTGCACAGAACGTTTTTAACTTTTTGATTTTTTTTAGATTACATATCAGTTGTTTATGATCAGTATTTTCCTGAAATAAGGGACATTAACCCTTTGCATGCTGGGAAATTTGTGTCTGCTAAAATGTTGTTTCTAAATTTCTAGAATTAGCATTTTCTTTGATTTTTTTTCAAAGAATACTATCAGAATAGCAAACAGTTTGGATCCTGATGAGACGCCACGTTCTGTGGCGTCTCATCTGGATCCAAACTGTTTGCAAAGGCCTTCAAAATCCGGTTCCAGCGCTCAAAGGGTTAATTAATGAAATCAAGGACATAATTGCATCAAATTAAAGTAAGCAAAGATGGTGTGTGCTTAATATTACACTTGCCGAAATTTTCATGGTTTTGTTAATATGCTTTTAGATAGGTTTTACAAGTCTGGTCCATGTATTATTATTTCAACAGGTGCATTCTTTAAATAAATTGATTATGTTTTCTACAAAAAAAGCCACAACTAACGTCACATATTCAAATATACAATTATTCATAACATAACAAACATAATTACACTTACAGCATACAACAAAGTGCATTAATAAACGTTACTAGGGCTAACAAAAAGAAGAGTATATAATTTTGGCATTAAATCATGCCAACAAGCACATATCCTATGATTACTAAGAATAGAGTATATTACTGCATTAATGTCTTCATAATTTGATAATGTAGTTTTAAGAGAAGAATGATCGCATAAAACTTCTCTTTTTTGTGCAAAATACTGAGGTCTTTTGGCAATGACTACCTTAACCCATTTATGCCTAGTGGGCTCTCCCATCCTTCTAAATTGGATCAATTTACGTTGTATTTCCAAAATTATGGCTATCTAGTATATTTATTTCTATATTTACAATATTTCTTACAGAAATTCCTTTAAGCAAACAGCGCAGACCCAGATGAGACGCCGCATGATGCGGCGTCTCATCTGGGTCTACGCTGTTTGCCCAGGCCTTTTTTCTAGACGCTAGGCATTAATTGGGTTAATGCAACTAATATTGAAATATACTGATGTAATGGAAGGACCCATTGTTACAATGATAACTTAAAATGACATTTTTATACTGGAAATATTTTTATCAAAACACAACACTGCTTGGCTACTTACATAATTTTTTTTACTACTTTAGTGTGGTATGCATAAAACATGACAAATCATGTTATGTAGGTGTTTAACAGAAATCTACCCTGATATGTTCAAGAACCATAACTGATGTACAATAGAAAAGTATATTCACAACGTGTCATAGGAAACTTAAACAATTTTACAAAGAAATTGAACAATCATTCGCAGCAGAAAGTCTTGGTATATACTTTATTCAAGCAATAGATAGCATGTATGTACAATACGGTATTATATGTACACTACAATCAAAGGGTGATAATGAACAAGTCCCTGCACTAAGAGTAGTGATTGGATTTACATTGTCAGTACCGGTAAGAAAAATGTCATTATCCTTTCACAAAAGCATGGAACAATCATTTCAGCATTAAACTGGGTTAGTTATGAAATAACAGATTGTAGTTTTATCCTTTTATTTAAATTAATTTAGAGAAAATGCAAATTAAATTATTGAAAATACACCAAATAAGATTTTTTTCGATAGGTAATCTATTTTGAGGTCATATAGAATGTTACCTCTTTATAACATGAAACAGAAATGGTAACTATGGTCATAACTGGAGTTTTACAACTACCATTAAATGCAATTTCTTAAGTTCTAATATAACATTGCTGTCTGAATCATATCTATGAATGCACGAAAGTGCATGTAAATTTTACCAGCAAAGGTTTTTCAGAGATGAACATTATCAGCTAGATATTTTCACCTAAGACAAGAAACTGTGCAAATCAAAAGAAACAATTTTCATCTTAAGTACATTATGAATTGCTATCAGTGAAATTAATTTCAAAAATCTAAACAACAAAAGTTGTCTTGCTGTGTTGTCGAAACAGTTAAAAAATAACAAAAAAGAAAACCACGAAAAGGTGACACAAACACCTTTAACACAGAAATAGAATCCATTAAAACAAGAAATCTTATAATGAGTGCAATTTAAGTAGACACTTTAAAACAATTTTTCGTTGGCTTCACTTGTGGTCAACCCCACCTCAGGCCACCAAGGCAATGGGGTAACCAAGGTTATGGTGTAACCAAGACTATGGTGTAACCAAGGTTATGGTGTAACCAAGGCTATGGTGTAACGGTCCCAGTCCACTAGTACTTCTGGATGTGTCGTCCCATGGCCACAAACTGGCCCTTTGGCAACATGGCATAGCGGAAGAAAGACTTTGATCCACGATTCAGTTGTTTCTGGAAAATTGGACGGATAAATAGAGAAGCAAAGTCCTTTGGAAGGCAACCAAACAATGTTGATCCGGAATTGATGAATGAATATTGAAATAAATGTACCTTTCACTGATGGTTTTTACAATGAAAGAGCTTAAAAGTATGTTTGAATTTATATGTTTATTACTATATGATTGTATACAAGTACCGTTTTGCTGCAGCCGGTATAACTACATTTGTATCTTATTACAAATAATTGTATATTTCAATAAATTTACTTCAAAACTCAATGCAACAACATGCTTTTAAGATATACAGTGGAACCCTTCTAAACCGGACACCCCCGGGACCGAGAGGAAATTCCGGTTTCGAGAGGATTCCGGTTTAGAGGGGAAATTGACTATTTTACTTTCAGAAGGTCAATTTCATAGCCTAATGTGGAAAAACACAAACTTTCAGCAAATGTTAATAGTTAATTTATATATAACATTCATTCATTCATTTTGCAACTGCTTCAAGAACTCTGCAAATCACCATTTTACATGACACCAAATTAGCAATTGTGATTAACAAATCAAAATTAAATAGCATTAAGCTTATTAAAATTTAGCATGGCTTCCTACATCAAAAACAAAACGCACTAAAGAACCCTATGTTTGTTATCAGTAATTGTAATCAGTATTATCACTTCTATTGATCGATATGTACATCAAAGGCCAAGTCTCTTTAAATTGTTTTGCGATTTTTATAGTTTGCAGTTTTTCAACAACCTTTTTTTATTTCATGCATCTTTAATACGCTATTCACAAGTTTTTGACTCTAGGTCTGAGGTGCTATAAACCGGTCCTGATCGGTTTAGAGAGGTACAATTACGTATGGAATGACGCAATTTTGATCCAAAGAATGACCGGTATTCGGAATTGAGAGGATTCCGGTCTTGAGGAGATATTTTACGCATGGTTTTATAGGGAAAAAATGGGACTGGACAATTTGTCCGGTTTAGAGAGGATTCTGGTATAGAGAGGATCCGGTTTAGAGGGTTTCCACTGTATTTTTAATGTTTGAAGAATAGGCTACCCAGTCAATTATGCTTTCTGTATACTTGCATAAAAGACTAAAAGCCAATACTTAAGACTAGCCCTGGGCCAATAATCAGAAAATATATGGCAAGTTAATTTCTTTTTATTTCATGCTTGAAAATCTGCAAATTGAAATTGAATGCACAGATAAATGATTGCTATTGAAAAGTCATGTTATTTTAAGTTAGTTAAATCCTCCAGTCACAGTAAAAGTCCACTTCAACAAGACCCCCTACCTCGCCCTTGAGGTTGACATAGCACTCCCTCCAGCCAGACACTGGCCTCATGTTGGGAGGGTTGGCTGCTATCAAACTGAAACATGAGGCCAACATAAGTGCATTGCTCTGAGAAAAGGGGGTTTATACTGATCTTTAATATTTCTTTGAATATTTGTACACATGCTGTCTTCATATAACTCTTCCACTGTTAATTGCTTCTAATTATGTACTCATGAGATGTGCTCTGAGAAAAGGGGTTAGAATACATGTGTGTAAAGGGTTTTCATAGATTAGCATGTGTTGTCCGCACATGCTTATCAGGGATGACACTTTCCACCTAAACTGGATTTTTGCTAAGAGGAGATTTCATTAAAACAAAAATTACCATGAAAGCTGAAAGTGTCGTCCCTGAATAGCCTGTGCACACTTCACAGGCTAATCTGGGAGGACACTTTACGCACATGCATTTAACCTCCTTTTCTCATAGCACGTCTCATGAGTACATAATTAGAAGCAATTACTTGTGGAATACTTATATGAAGACAACATGTGTACATATATTCAAAGAATTATTAACGATCAGTACAAGACTTATTTGTTGCAACATGTGTACATATATAGAAGCAAGGAACAGATTAAGACTGATAAGTGGTTTGACTCTTAAATCATGCATCTATTCTACAGAATTTTTTTTATTCATAAATTACTTGTCAATGTAAATTCTGTAGAAAAGCAATGGATAGGTGATATCAAAAATGAAGATTGGTTTGACAGTTGCATCATACAAGTGGCTTGCCCAGATTAGAAATCACACAACACATTGCCATCTGCAAGGCTAATCAGGGACAACACTTTGCACTTTTATGGTCTTTTTCGTTTAAATGAAGTCTCTTCTTTAACAAAAATTTAGTTTAGGCAGAAAGTGTCGTCCCACATTTGCCTGTGTGGACTGCACAGGCTAATCTGAGGCGACACTTTATGCACATGCATTAAGCACAGTTTTTCAGAACAAGGTTCACAGTCTTTGTGCAAGCCAGAATCCGCAGTTTCACATACATTACAAATAGTAGCCTTAAGGTCCAGTTCCTTCACATCTCGTGTATTTCAAAATTCTGGAATTTCAAAAGGTTTATAACAAATAACACAACATTTCTAATGAGCAACATCATGAGAAAATGGGGCTTATGCCATGCGCATTCCCACAGTCCTGTTTAGTTACCTGGCTGCTAATAAGACGAAGACACCTTGTGTAACTAAAGCAGACAGGGTAGCTCCTGACCAGACTGCGTGGCTGCTCAGGCTGGTCTGGAACTACACTGGCCACATATGAAATAAGACCCATTTTCACATGATGTGTTTTCTATATTCTTATCGCACAGAGAATGAAAGCCATACTTACTCAGTGCCAGCAACGGTCATAATGTTGCTCACAAGGGTGAATGGATAGGAGAAGGGGGCCACTATCAACTGTAATAGAAAATTGAAGTTCTTTATATGTAAAGTCCATTTATTGGCATTATACCTAATTTTATAAACAGGTATTTTTTAAAACAATGGAAACCTGCTAACTATCAAGGTAACAGATAAACAAGTATTATATATAAAGATCAGAAAAATCTTAACCCATAATATCTGAAATGGATGATTGCAGTGTTAATTTGAGTAATTGGCATATTACCTAGTTTTACAGAATTAAATTGTTTTAAACCAAAACAATGGAAGCATGCTAACTATCTGTATTAACAGATAAACCATTATTTTAAAAACAAATTCATAACAACCAAAAAAGGCCTAATATGGAGGCTTACAGGCAAATCATTACCTGTATATACTGAAATAGGAGATTAAAGTGTTTTATATGTAAATTCTAATAATTTGCAGTCTCCTTTTTATAGACAGTTATATTTAAACTTCATTTATATAAAACCAAAGCAAATCAATGGAAATATTCTAACTATTGAGGTTAAACTGTTATTAAATATTAAAAAAAAACAACAGCTGTCACCATAGGATGACATATGCCCCCTTTTCCCAAATTTTTGTAATCCTAAACGCAAAGTGTTTTTTTCACATTTTTCCACATTTTTCGAAACCTAAATGCAAAGTGTGGCGGAATTTCAGACGGACAGTGCGATCACTTTATGCCCACCTTCGGGGGAATAAAAAATCACAACGGGTAATACAGGTCTAATACACATACCTATAAACAGGGTTAATAAAGTTTATAAAAAAAAAAAAATATACCGGTCTAATATCTAGGTTTGCTGGCAAATCATTACCAGTATCTTTGTACATGAAATCATTTCCACAACAAAACATATAAGGCCTTCTTTTTTTTTAATAAACTAGCAAAAACAAGAGCTGTCACCATAGGGTGACATATGCCCCCTTTTCCCACATTTTTCTAAACCTAAATGCAAAGTGTATTTCCACATTATTCAAAACCTAAACGCAAAGTGTGATGGAATTTCAGACGATAGACAGACGGACAATGCGATTATAATGCCCACCTTCGGGGAAATAAAAATAAAATTGGCAGGTATTTACAAACAAAACTTAATGTTGGCTTTAAAATGGTTAAGCGCAAAGTATTCAGTTACACACTATACGGTGCTGTTAACAAGGGAGTATAATCACATTCTTCAATTCACAACACTGTTGCGGTTAGTTCCCTTATATTCGATTTCAAAAATACTTCATTCTTGCTTGAGGTTTATTTTAGTCAGATTTTTTTGTATACATTTCTTATTGTTTACACTCACTCAGAAGTTTTAGTCAGTTTTGTTAGTTTATAAATGAATATAAATGAATATATTGTTATGCACAATAATTGACTGTTTAATTAACGCTCCTATAGAAACATTGTAACATTATTGTGATCTATATTAAATTTAATCGATAGTTTACCATATCAGTCATTTTGCATGATTGATTTTTTTAAATTATACTGAAAGAGTGAGGGAAGCTTTAAAATACACTCTTCTAGTTGTGTTATGCTACTATGTAAACAATATTAAATTATTAAATAACTGAAAAGTTATATAGAATGTTTACATATATTTTAAGTTCAGGACAAAAGTATCTTGTTTGTCAAGTGAATTGAATGACACTAACCAACTGGACAAGTGTATTAAAACAATTAATGTGAGCTCTGCATTTTAAAATATAAAACATCTAAGCTTTATTTTCAAACTCAAGACAGTTAAATGAAAATGAAAATTACATAAAACCCTCACAGACCTTTATAAACTAAAACATTTTTTTTTTTTTTACAAAACAATTTATGAATATGGAACTTGTGGCCACTTACCCCAACAACACCATTGGTATAGGAAGCATAGTCCTGAAAAGTAAAAACAACAACAATTTGAGCCTCGATCTGGAAAAACGGGGCTTACTGCATGTGCGGAAAGTGTCATCACAGAATAGCCTTTTCAGTCCGCACAGGCTTATCAGGGAAAACGCTTTCTGTCTAAACTAGAATTTCGATAAGAAGTGACTTCCTTTTAACGAAAAATACCATTAAAGCTGAAAGTGTCGTCTTTGATTAGCCTGTGCGGACTCCTTGGGCTAATCTGGGACAACACTTTACACATATACATTAAACCCCATACTCTTAGAGTGTGGATCATTCATAATTATTATTCAATAGGAAAACCATTCTAGCATGACAAAAGTAGACAGAGAACTAAATTTTCTGCTATTAATTAAACATCCTTTAAACAACTCAAACAAGTTTGAAAACACTTAAATACAGTTCACTTTGAAATGCAAAGTATTTTGTCAGGTCAAGTTAGAATTTTTATATAGTTAGCACTTTCATAGTTTATCCTAAATGAGTGATATAATTTGTCATACCAATGGCAATGTGTGTGTGTGAAATTACTGTGGCAAAACTCATAAAGTTGGATTCCCACACATCCATAAGACAATATTTTATCAAAATTTATTTCTTAATTTCACATCAATCAAAACAATCAGCTAAAACATGTTCATACATATTAAGTTAAAAAAAAAAGGATTTATTTATATCATCGTTAATTGACGAGAACACATTTGTTTCTCGATTAAAGTATTTGTCATGAATCTTTTAACCATTAAAATAATTCACATAAGATTGTTATTGTTCCACAAAAGGACCTGACAAATTACTCAAACCTGCCATTAAAAATTAGATATGAGCCGCACTCTGTGAAAAGGGTGTTAAATGCATGTGCGTAAAGTGTCGTCCCAGATGAGCCTGTGCAGCCGCACAGGCTAATCAGGGACGACACTTTCCGCCTTAACTGGTTTTTTGCTAAGAAGATACTTTCTTTGATCAAAAAATATCATAAAAGCGTAAAGTGTTGTCCCTGATTAGCCTGTGCAGACTGCACAGGCTCATCTGGGACGACACTTCACACACAAAAATTAAACCCCTTTTTCACACAGCAAGGCTCATATCCTAATGTGACAGGGCAATTCTTACCTTGTTATCCACAAGGTATTTGTTGATCACCTCCACTATTATATTGCCTAACCAGATCTGGATCAACTCCCCTATCAAGCGAGGAATCAGCCCTCTGGAAATAATTAATGATCTAATAATTGAGCCTGGTTCTGGGAATTCTGGGCTTTATGCATGTGGGTTTAAGTGTTTTCCAGATTACTACTGCACAGGCTAATCTGGGATGGCACTTTACGCAAATGCATTAAGACCAGAATTCCCAGAACGTGGCTCAATTGATCCGACAGTCTCTTAAATAAGTTGCATGCACATTTTGTATCATATTTACACAATACGCATCTACATTACAAACAATATAAATGTCTTAGTTCAATCGCCTGAAGGAAAATAGTTTTGCTCAAATACGCTTTCTTAAAACATTACCAAAACTAAATTATTTTACTGATTTCATTCAGTTTTGCTTCAGTATTTTTATTAGTTAATTAATAACGATTGCATTTTTTTAAATACACACTTTTATGACCGGGGACACACTGCCTTATTAATGACAGGGATATAAAAGCTTTCAGGCAACTTACGAAAAGAATCCTTTGATTCCATCTTGGTGATATATTTCAGCCATGCCTGTAAACATGCCACTGAAATACACAGAAATTAATTATTCATAACTAATATGATACAGTATTCAAGGACCATGTATTCAATAAACTCAGTATATTTACACAACACTCAATTTGAGATAGAAGTTATAATAGTGACTTATTATAAATACAAAAGAAAACAGATATCTTAGAGAAAATCTGCCTTTTTTTATTCAAATTCAATATTAACTTTTGTCATTTGTTTTTGGAAAAAATATATAACATATTGTTTCTGTTGAAATTGTTTAGCTTGACTAAATGAAATTAACAGTTGCAAACCTATGTTGATAATTATTTAATCAATTTATCAATTCATGATTTACACACTAAAACATTATGCAGACTCTCAGGAAGCCACTTTTTCACACCATGTCTTTTTTTCTTGCTTAGAGAATGTTTTTTTTCACAAACTTGAGAAGTTCAAAAAAAATTGCGACTCACTTCATCACAATTTTGAATTGTTTGTGACTCATTTTTTCATAATTTTGAAAACATTGTGACTCAATTTTTCACAAAATGAGGGAGCCAAGCTTTACAAACATGGTTAAAAAGTCCTGCACGCTGTCCAGACCACCCACAGGGAGCACTCACTTGTATTGTGTCTCCCCTCCAACATACTGGGCCATCTGGCGAATCATCAACACTGCAAGCAGACAAGAAAATTATCAGGAAAATGTGGAACAGGAATTAGGTCGAAATTAACTGGCCCATACATTACTAACAACATATAAATTAAGATCGCTGTGGCGTAGTGAATATGGTGTCCGCCTAGCGATCGGGAGATCATGGGTTCGAACCCCACTGGGAGCGTTCCTTTCATCTCCCCCAAAGACACCAAGTACTGGTTCTAGTCCCAGGAAACGGACTCGAGAGCGTTTATATAAGCCTATGGCTTTCGATGCAATCGAGCTAAAAATAAATAGGTTTAAACTAACATATAAATGAGCCACACTCGGTGAAAATGGGGCTGTATGCATGTGCGTTAAGTGTCGTCCCAGATTAGCCAGTGCAGTCCACATAGGCTTATCAGGGACACACTTTATGCTTTTAAGGAATTTTTCATTTAAAGGAGGTCTTTATAAGCAAAAATCCAGTCAAGACGGAAAGTGTCGTCCCTGATTAGCTTGTGCGGACTTCACAGGCTTATTTGGGTTGACACTTTATGCACATGTATTAGGCCATGTTTTCTCAGGGTGATGCTCAAATAGAAAACTAATACAGATCTAATTCCACATAAAAAGTCCACTTAGATAGACGTTGCTAAAACGCCAAGGGAGTTAAAGCTTTGAATCTTCTTTGATATTGTACAGTATTCTTTAAATGAAAGTCTCTTAAAAAGCATGTGCTGTTAAAATTAATATTTTTAAATCCTGTTATGTTAATTTCATATATGATTTGGACATTTGCTTTACTGTATGCAATCTTGGTTGCAAATGTTTCAGGGTAATATGTTATAGTGCGTACCATGGAATGGCTGGCAAAGGTTTCAGGGCTATATGTTATAGTGCGTACCATGGAATGGCTGGCAAAGGTTTCAGGGCAATATGTTATAGTGCGTACCATGGAATGGCTGGCAAAGGTTTCAGGGCAATATGTTATAGTGCGTACCATGGAATGGCTGGCAAAGGTTTCAGGGCAATATGTTATAGTGCGTACCATGGAATGGCTGGCAAAGGTTTCAGGGCAATATGTTATAGTGCGTACCATGGAATGGCTGGCAAAGGTTTCAGGGCAATATGTTATAGTGCGTACCATGGAATGGCTGGCAAAGGTTTCAGGGCAATATGTTATAGTGCGTACCATGGAATGGCTGGCAAAGGTTTCAGGGCAATATGTTATAGTGCGTACCATGGAATGGCTGGCAAAGGTTTCAGGGCAATATGTTATACGTACCATGAAATGGCTGGGCAATGTGTGATACGTACCATGGAATGGCTGGCTAAAGACCACACCCACACACTTGGAAACACTCTCCTTGGCCGTCTAGATTGCAGAAACATACAGTCAGGTATTTTACTTTCACAATGCTTATATTGACAGTCAAGCGCTCTGCCAACTGTGAAGTCTGCATAGATATGGCCCTCGCTATGGTATAATGCATGTGGAGAGTATCGTCCCAGATAAGCCTTTGTACTCAGCACAGGCTAATCAGGGACGACACTTTCTGCCTAAACTGGTATTTGCTTCCTTTCAAAGAAAAATACCATAAAGGCAGAAAGTGTTGTTCCTGTTTACCCAGAGCTCGATTCTATATTCCTCAAAAGGGTCTCAAAGGTCATTCACATTTACAGTTACACTTGCAAATGTCACTCGAATCACATTGAATGGAGATTGATTTTAAGTTGCTATGAACATGCTTTAAACCCCCTTTACTCAGAGCGAGGCTAATATAGTTTATGCTAGGTAATTTTTTATTGAATAGCACAATTGCCAATCTGTTGCCAGGCCCCTTCAAAATACTGCTTACCTTGACCACAAGCACTTTCTTCCAGTCTTCGGGCTCTTCATCTAATTCCTTGTCATGGGACTTCTTGTCATCCTGCAATTCCTGTAAGCATACGTTATGTGCACTATTCTTGTAGAACATGGGAACGTCTTTATTCTAAACACTTCAGTCAAAATACTATAAGGCTAAGTTTGTATCATTAAAAAAAAATAAATGTAAAAAGGCTGTTTGGTACAAACAAATTTGTTTTTGAAAAATACATTAAAATTACTTTCTTTGACTTTAAAATTGGGCTTACTGGAACATGCTTATGTAGAAACTTCTACTATTATTAGTTAATTAAAAAGCTTTAATATGATAATTCAACAATGACAAACATTAGAATCCTTTAGGAGCGTTTAGAACACAAGTTAAAATCTCCATACCAACATGACCCTGTTTTGGAAAAAATTCCCAATCTGTCCTCCAATCAGTCGAGGAAGAAATCCCACATACATTCCAAAGAAGCCCTCGGTTTTCCATATATGTTTTGCTGCAGAGAAACAGGCACAGGCAGGTTACTTTCAGCAATTTTAACATCCACACATTTTGTAATGTAAGCTATTTATAAGTAAAGCACTATTAATCACTATTTGAAATAATAATCATAAGTTTACATTGAATGAATAAACATGTTAACAAGACGTTATTAATGGTATGGTAGTTACAGTAAATACACACAAGACTTAATACATTGAAGCTCAAGACTAAGGGATGCCTCTCAAACATGGCCATGATTTATTTTAAACAAAGAGCTCTTCGTCACTTTTTTTCTGTTAAACCTAAGACTTTACTAAAGATTATTGTTACTTTTTGTTTTCTACATTGTATGTTNAGTAGTAGTAACATTATTACAACACAAGGTAAAGCGCAATGGTGCATGATCGCTCCATTCATTGAAACCATCAATATAAAAATTGTTCAACTGTGACATATCGTGATCAAATGTCAGTAAATAGTCAATTACAGAACAACCGTTATGTGATAAAAACGTATGGTGTTTTGTATTAGCTAGCCGCCCATTCATAATACGCAAACCGGACGCTTTACACAAATCTAATAATTTAACACCGTGACTGTTAACTGTATGGTCCAATGAGGCCCGTCTAGTACTACAGTCGGGGCTATAATCAACGTCGTCAACAATACAGTTAAACTTATCATGGATGATAAAATCACATTTTTGCCCAACTCTACTATTAAAATCACCACATAAATACACTGATCCACATTTATCGTAAACATTTAAATCAATTTCCAATATATTAAACAAATCAACATTAAAAGTATTATAAACGGGCGAGTCATCGCCCCATATATAAGCACCACATAAATATACATCTTTTTCCATGTTAAAAAATACATGATCTAATTTCACCCAAATAATAGAGTCAAAGTGATTTTTTACAATCTCTATACCATCTTTTAAACATTCTTTATAGTAAAGTATAACACCACCACTACTACGCCTAGCATTTTTATGTTGAAATTTTCTGTAAAAGTTATGTGAAATGTAACCATTAAGCTCAATGTTACTGTTAACATTACACCATGATTCATATAGAAAACATATATCATTTTTAGCTAAAATATCAACAAAAAGTTTACATGATTTTTTGTCGCTGTTCAGTCCATGTATATTCCAGGATAGAATAGAAAGTTCATCTCCCACGTAATCCTAGTCTCTGACGGGCTTGCCGTCAACGTACAGCGTGTCGTAGGAAATCCATGCACGTTTTCCTTCTCGCTTGGCAGCCTTCACTTTAGGGAAAAGTCTGGCCCTCCGCGCTTGAACTTCCGGGGGGAACTGTTCATTTACATAAAATTGTGTCCCCTTCAGCTCCGGCCACTGCTGCCTTACCGCTTCCCTGTCCTTAAAGAAGGCAAAACGAGCTACCACGTTCCTCACTTTCCCCGCGATCGGCTGAGACGGCATCCGGTGCACCCTCTCGAGGCGTAGCGCATCGACTGTCTCCCTGGCGATCTTCATCTTCTCATGCAAAAAGTCACGGAGCTTGCGCTCAGTTACTGCCGGGGTCTCGCTTCCGGTGGAGTTGTCTTCCGGAATGCCAGAGAAGATGAGGTTGTTGCGCATCGACTGCGCCTTCAAGTAGCTAACGTCATCACTTAGCTGCTGGCGTTGACGCTCCAGATCGTGCACGCGGGAGCTAACCTCACCGACTCCAATATCCGCCGCTTCCACCTTGTCTTCCAGGCGTGTAACTTTTTCTTCCGTCTTTTTTGCCCGATCATCTAGAGCGACCCAAACCTTCTTCAGCTCACGCTCAAAGTCCGTCACTTTCTTTTCCAGTACTTCGATGGCACCTAACTTCCGTCCCATGGCCTCTAGTCTGTCCGAAATATCTCTCATATTGTCTTTAAGGGCAATCATTAAGTCCCGGTTGGTGGGTTCCCGCCCTCCTTCGGCCATCTTGGATACTTCTTCCGCACCGTTTAGAAAAACGTTAGAAGCACTAGACATATTAGGGTCTACACACTCCTCATACAGCACTGCATTTGCTCTACACAAAACCTCACTCACGGAAATATCACCAATCGAATCGTCAGACGGGCCTCTTGTCTTGGTCACCTTACACTTCAAACTACTATCCGGACCATCCGAAATGCTACCACTACTATTCCGCTGTTTTCTTTTCTTTTGTTTCACTTTTGTCATGGTAAAATTCACACAACTTCATATCCAACTATTAGTGTAACATTAACAAACACTTTGTTAGGTAAACCAATAATTTAAATGCTAATTAACACAAAAAAACTTAATTTTATATTCCCGCTTTGAAAAACACACTTGACCGCTCAATATCACGTGACCGTTTTTCAAGGTCCAACAACCTGTTTGAAACAAATACTTCCACTTGATTGATTGGAAATCGACATAATGTGTGCTTCGTAAACGCATTCTTTGTCAAATCATCAAACAATCAAACATGCCATACACGTAGATCACAAACAGATTATTCTAGGCGATAATTATACGTAACCAATGCATGAACAATATAATAACAACAACAAAAGTCTTGGAAAATTTCTCTTCTGAAGTCTGCATTGCCATCACAGCCATACCACGTTGTATATCAAAGCAAGTGCCTTCGTACGTATCTAACATAAGGCATGCTTAATTATGTCGCAAGACACCGAGGCAACAATTAGTATGTTTAAACAAATGCCTCTACTGTGGTGGCGTTTATGATATACCTGACACATACCATTTACATTATGTTTGCTGCACAATATTTACATAGGAACTATATTTAAAATCTCAACATATAGCTTCTGGTATAACCTCAACATTTGACTTTGAGGTTTAGACTAAGTTGTAGTCATTGCCTCTTATATTTGACACAGAAACATCCGTACGTATAATACGTCTCTACATGGCTTATAGTTTCTGTCATTTTGGGAAAAGATTATGGTTACCCTCAAATCTAAATGTTATTCCGTGTTTCAATATCCCTACATTTTATACTTAATTCCAATCATCTTTGAGATTTAAACATGTGCGATAAGAGATCTGGGTAAAAAAAAATGGCCAAACATAAAGCATTTTTCATCGAAGTAGAAAACGTTGAATATAAAGGTCAATCAAATGGTCTTATATGTTATTAGTTTATGCTAGATGAATAGTCCCGTATGTTCAGTGGAGCAAACCTGGCATTAGTCAATACCAGCCTAATGGTGTTTTGGGCGGTGGGGGTGTAAACGGCTACAGTCGTTTGTTTGCGCTGTTATAGTCATTTCAGCTGGAAATACTCGGTGGTAGGTATGATTTTTTCCGGTCAGGAGACCGATTTAACAGTTGTTATTCAGTCTATTAAGGATGTTTGATATAAGGTAGTATATTTTGCGTTCGATTAGAAATGTGTATTGCTTTTAATGAATTTTACACTATATCTTGACCGATTCAGATTGTTCAGTAAACACGAAACAATCGCAAAGAAAAACGACGTGCTCATACTCTTTAATAGTAACAAGTATATTATAAAAGACAGGTGTATCAAGACTTTAAAAGTACCACGCGGTTACTCTTTACATTTCACAAACATGAATTACCTCCTGATTATCAATATTGATATACATATTTTTAAGTTAATTGCCTCAAACACAAAGTTATCTTCGTATGTAAAAACGAACATTGATATTAATTAAATACATAATCGTTACTAAAATAGTGTACACACATTATCTGGTTCTGAAAAAGACCATGATCATGGGATAAAATATAATTCAGTTTTTGTTTCGTAATCAGTGTTTAGGCAAAGACGTAGAACGTGTTACCATTAACAACGACGGGTGTAAGAATATTATCAATAAATAGACAAGCCTTTAAGTGGAGAAACTTATGTGTCAATTTAAATAACCTCTCCGCTCTACTATAGTTTATCGAAATACAAACACCTTTGTCTTGTATATTGAGACTTTACTGTAGAAAGTTAAATCGCTTAGATGTTTTGGCCGGCTCACGTCTAACTAGTCATAGCGATACAATTAGAAAAAAACATTAGTGCACGCATACCTATTATTATTTATTATATACCAGCGTCCGACATACCATATTGTATTTAACATACTGCTTTTTGTTTAACTGATTTTTTTTTATTTGTTATTAATCTGGAATAAATCACGTTCATCCATGTTTAGAAACATGATAATATATTATTATATAAAATTGCATACAAATCGATGAATAGCACACTCTCTTGAATGCATATCCTGTACATTAATTTGATCCTGACTCGTAGAAAGCTTGTCCGATATTTTGTGAGGAAGCCAATATTACATGTACAAGCAATACAGGTAATTATTTTCTGGCACATGACACGATGAAAGCATGTACAACGCTCAATAAGCACTACCTGAATCTTATTGTTTATGACAATAGTCTTATCTAAATAACAGAAGCACAATAATTACTTACAGCAGCATGTAAGTCTGAATCACGGAACAAATTGCGTCACGTACGTCGAGATTTCTTTAGCATATGCTTACCATGGGAATTATAAATTGATTGATAAAATACTATTCTTCATATTGACCACTTTCAATACATCGCATTATATTATATGACATTAAGTAAAAAGTAACTGTTTATAGTCTTGTATATGAAATAATTGAGTATTACAATGTTTATGTTACAGAATGATAAAGTTTTGATAATAATTGTAAATACATTTTATTCATTATAAAAGGCTTACATTTATCTCCATTTATTTTGATATATGTTCTTATTTTACAAATATATTTATGGAAGTTTAAGAAATGCATGACTAAATAAAAATACATAATTATAACATTATTAAATACTACACAACTAGCCATTTAACACTTATGTCCTAAACTTGTACGGCTTTGAAAGCATTTAACTTTAATTAATGATTTCATTTGGACATGTGTGAAACCTGGTCTATAACAAATCTGAATATTATTATTTACGCCTTCGCAGTTCAGATTTTTCGAACATATTTAATATATTATTTTCCAGAATACAATCACAATTCTATGCCTTTAACATCAAAAACTCGAGTTAGCCAGGGTCGATTATGGCGACGGAAGAATGTGAAGGAAGATGATGATGGGAATATTTCTCTTAGAGAAATGGGTACGTTCAAATTAGTGTAAGCGGTAACCTAACTCGGGTCAACATGTATACACTTCGGTTAGAAGTTAAATCCTTCCAGATCTTAAAGAATTACGGTTTGTAACTTGAAACAATTATTTGATATCATTAGAACTAGTCAGATATCTGCGCTGAGGTTGAGGTACGCTGGATTGGTCAACATGTAGACACTTCGTTTACAAGTTAAATCCTTCCAGATCTTAAAGAATTATGGTTTGTAACTTGTTACAGTGATTTGATACGAGCTATCCTTAGAGCTAGTCAAATTTCTGCGTCGAGGTTGTGGTACGTTGGATTGGTCAACATGTAGGCATTTCGTTCACAAGTAAAATTCTTCCAGATCTTAAAGAATTATGGTTTGTAACTTGTAACAGTGATTTGATACGAGCTATCCTTATGCTCGTCAACTTTCTGCGTTGAGTTTGTGGTACGTTGGATTAGTTATATAAACGAATATATGATGTGTCATATTAACTGTCATGTCATGCAATATTTTACATTACGAGTGCAAGAGAGCTTTTGATGCTATATACTGCACGACATGCTGATAAAGTAAAATGACATTTGTCTCGCCAAAACTTGTTCACACCTCATAAATGTGGTTTACTGATTTAACATTATCTCCTTTTATGAAAGTACTATAAACATAACAGCGTAATTGGTCGGTAAGCCTAGGAATACACGAATGCATTACAAGTTACATTACACATGTTAAAGGAACAGATATTCATAATGATTAAGCGTACTACATGTAAACAATGGTATTAAACGGAAAACATGTATAGCATGAACAAATCCAAAATGCAGTTTAATACGCATTACATGTATACTATTTTTACCTGCAACTACATTTGTTGTCAAACAAAATTTATTTAAATGCAAAATAGTATTTTTGTACCATTCTTCATTTTTTTAGACTTTGAAAAACACACAATGTCGCACTCTGTCTCAATGGCCTCGGGACTTGGGGAAGAAGCTGAATCAGAGGAGTTTCAAAGGGAGGTTAGATTTCAGAGGTCAACAACCTGCATGTACCTTTGCGAGTGATGGGCTTGTTGTGTTAAAAGTAGTACAGCAAAAATGGTAACAGTGATTTCGACCGACACTTTAACAATACTTTAATGAAAATGTTTTGATTTTGATATTATGTCATTTAAGTGAATGATTTATCAGCGATACATATTCATACAAGAACACACTATATGTATGCTATGTTTACTTGTTCTGTTTTAAGGTTGCGAGTAAATCCAGTACGTTACTGATAGGACTTCAAGAAGCCGAGACCGAGGTGTATGCTGATTACATCGTGAAAAAAACTGGAAGCGTCGATAAAGCCCTCTTGTCTGCCATAGCGAACGTTAAACTTGAATCCAAGGTATATCCACTCTAAAACACTCAGACCAACCTTACAATAAGCAAACACCCGATTAATTTAGATTTCAGTATCTGACATATTCAGAACTTCTTTATGGAGGTCCAGCAGATTGGACTCACCAACTAATTGTTAAAATTTGACAATCCGAAATTATTGAGAAATAGGAATTGAAATAAAGTCGGGCGGGTATATTGTTCTGCTTATTGAATATCCCTAAATGTTTCTATCAAAATCAGTTGTGTATGTGTGTACATTTATATTGGCATATTAGAAACAGAACCCATGTTTTTTTCTTGTCAACAAAATTTGTACAAAATTTGTATAAATTTACTCCGGCAAATACGTAACACATCTTTGAATCAATTGGCCTTGTTGTCTGTCTTCAGTTACAGGTTGTTGTAAACAGTTTGATTAATCGTGGAGCCAATACTTCGGCAACTGACATTGGCCTCAAATCACCAATTCATCATGCGGTTGAGAGAAACATGAAAGGTACAGGGTGGGGATTTAAATTCCTTGTGTAATGAATGTTATGAAATATAAATACAAAATTCTCTCAAATTTGTGTTTCTTATAACTTAAGAAGAAAATAATGTCATGCTTTTTACGTATCGATGAAAACATAATGCCATTATAAACTAATACAAATCGTTCTTAGTTGTAACATGTTTAAACCTTTTCCAACAATTAACCTCTTATAGGTATCGCTGCTAAATTGCTTGACAACGATGCTGTACCGACCGCTCGTGACAAACAAGGCAAACTACCTCTAGAAACAGCAATGAACAATCAAAATGACGATATGTGTGCGTTGCTTGTATCGCACATGCCAAAAAATTTGTAAGTTTTCATAATATGACATCTAGTAGGAAAATTAAGAGCTTGCAAAATATGTTGAGGGGCAATTTAAACACATCGGATATGAGTATTGACTCTCTAAAATGGCTAGGGTACTTAAGTCGTCTGGAGAATGTAGGAACTGAAGAAACTCTTATTGTGTAAATAGAAGCGAAACACCGACCAATTTGGAATTTCAATTAGGTTATCGAACAGCACAAAAATGCATACATGAACAGCAAACGCACACATACACAAGCACACTAGCACACTGTCTAATTTATGGTATGTATTTAAATGTACACTATAAACGTTAACACAAATGTATTTCCTGATAAGGGGAATTCTTATTTTTCATATAAATAATATAATTCTAACATTCCAGTGTCCGCAGTCTGTTTTTGGAGAGTTCAACAAAACCAGCGGAATTTTCATTTCACAAACTACTTAGCTCAGGAATGATGGTATGTCCAAGCGTGCACACTTGACCAAACATGCATGCGAAAGATATTCAGGTCTTTATTTAAAATCTCCGATTGGAACATTAACCTCCGATATAACGACAACTGCTGGTTTCTAACAACATTAGAGTTATATTTGTCATCTTCCATTACAATATTTTGCTATAATTGCTAATTCCAACGACCAATGAGAAACACATTTTTATAGAGAACCATTCAGTCGGTTTTGGACTGTATTATTGAAGCGGAACCTTCCAGCGAAAGCATCCGGGTCTACTACAGCATCCTGGAATGTGACGAGGATGGTCGAACTCCCGAGCATAGTCAGTTCAATCCAGAATCAAAGTCATGTCTTCAAATAATTGCCAAACAAGGAAACAAGGTTGGTGGAAAACTATGAAAACAGCTGAAGTCGCCAATATGTGGCATACAATCTTAAAAGATATCCAAGAATTCAATGTATTATTCACGCAATTTTGCTTAACAAGGATATACGGTTAAATTCGATTCCAAGTACATTACGAATGCTGGCTCATGACTGTATCACCAGAAATATATTCATTATCGCGCTTAGTACTTCAAACAAAGTGTTATATTTCTAACGTTTGGAGTGTGAATTTCGTCAGCCTTCGCCAGTTGAGGAATCTCATTCAAATTTACTTTGAACTGTCAATATGGGCAATAATTTGTTAAAAGTTTGCACACAATCTATGAATTGTCTTAATCGTCCCAACTTAATTGTTTTAATATCAATAGATCTTATCTTGTAGTTATTGTGTACGATATTTGTTGACAACCCTCGTATATGTATGGTTTAAGTCTATTGACAAATCTGAGAGTATTGTGTTAGCATATACATCACAGCCAGTTTTATAAAACCTAACGAACTTAATAGTTGATTTTGTTTGCCTTTTTTTCATCACAGAGTATTGCGTACCACGATGCCGTTCGTTTACTGACTCGACGCAAATGGAAGAAATATGCACGGCGTCGTTTCGAGTGAGTTAAACACTGTTTTAACAATCATTTTGTGTATCGATAATTCTGAAACTCATTTTATCAAATTAATGCACGAATGCATAGAAAACATAATTTTTGTTGCAAAGCTAAAGAAACGCACTCACTTAAGTATATAGGACGACAATTGTATAGGATATTAACAAAACAAATCTTTATCATAATGGAATCTATTCGAAATGTTCGGTAAGATAGGACATAATAATCTTAACATATTATTGTTATTGTTATTGTTATTATCATTATTATTATTAATATTATTATTATTATTATTATTATTATTATTATTATTATTATTATTATTATTATTGTTACTATAATTATTATTATATTTGGACCAGTCAATTAAAGAAACTGTTAACCACGAATGACGAAAAAAGAAAAGTTCTAAAATAACGTTTTTTTTTTTACAATTATTAGTTTATATTGATTAAAATATCACGACTGGTATATTACATTACTTGAAAAAAGTTCATATTTTCAGTATATTCGTTAATAAAATTTCGCGATGTGAAATCGCGAAAATAGGTGACATAACGATATACACACTATTAATAACGCAAGTAGATTGATCATTATATATATAAAATATATACAATTCACTACGCATGCACAATTTGCATTCCTGGGTTTACCACGTGACGATGAATCTTGTATTTTTGTATTGATTTATTTTCACTGGGTATGCATACCCAGTAAAAATAAATAAATACAAAAATAAAGTAAAAAAAAAATAAAAAAAATCGAGTAATTTTATATACCAGTTGTGATATTTTTATCAATATAAACTTATAATTGTAAAAAAAATACGGTATTTAAAAACTTTTCTTTTTTCGTCATTCGTGGTTTACAGTCCCTTTAACACGAAATACATTTGCAGAGGAAAAAGTGGTGTGTTTTACCCTTTGTCAGTTTCCAATCATGTGTCGTGGGTGTGGGCTTTCGTTTTAACATTCAATGTTTTGCATTGACCGTTCAAAGTCAGTAGCCCCAGTGGTTTTCATTTTTCGGTATTTGCTAAATGATGTACAGTGCATTTTAGCTTTTCCTCACTGTTTGGCAATTGATTCCTTGCCATAAATAAAGGACTAGTATTGGGCTATAAGCACGAAGCGTGGATCACACCAAATCCGGAACTTTTCTATTGCTACCTATTCCAGTATATGCCTTTGTTTGCCAAGAAGTACGTAGATTGAGCATGCATTCATTAATTTAATAGAGCTTATTTTGTCTCTTTGTCTTTATCATTTTTCAAAGAAAATTTTGTCGTGGTACAAATAACTTGTTTAATGTTCTGATTTGAAATGCTGCAATTTACACAGGAAGGGCCTTATATAATGGCATTGTTGACGCTACCCTAAAAAGCAAACAAGTATGAGGCAGTGTTTAGCTTTCAAGCGAGACTAGACGATATTAATATGTGTTAAATTGTAATATATTGGTAAAATGTGTTACAATAACACAAAATAGGCACAAAATGCAGCAAAGACAAATTAGCGCCCCTAGCCGATTGTGACGAAGATAGTTCGTACATATTTTCCTACAATAACCGAAGCATTCGTCTTTTTATTAGGATCGGAGTAAGTGTTCGTGTGTTATATGAATAGAGATCGTTGCAGGGAATTAAAATAATCCTTAAAACTAAATTTATATTCAAATCGTACATGCATGATATTCATGCTGGCGAATTCGACTGTACAGACATTTTCGATTTCAGAATTATATATCTGGCTTATTTCGCATTTTTCAACACATGTTCTTCTTAACTTTTATTTTAATTTATATTGAAATATATGTATAATACGTTTTTTACACATTTAATATTAGTTCATAAATATTTGACAAAATCGTATAGTCTCGCTTTAATGTCCATTATGTGTCGTAAGATGTTTATTTATAAATAACACAAATTTTTAGAGCAATACGAAAATAAAGTTTCATTGAAATGTTGTTTTTCCAAGACTTATATTGACCATATGGAAAATACATCGTTTTACAAAGCCTAGACGTAATTGTATTTTAGGTATTGTCTGGTATATTACAAAAAGATCGTGCAACAGCTTGTTATTCTCTATATATCAGATTAGAAGGCGTTTATATCCTCCAATGTTAAGAGGTATGTCCGATTATTGGGAATCGACTATAAGGTCATCATTTTCGTTAAAAACAACTGAAATCAGATTCCACGCAATAAACACAAAAAGTCAACTAAAACGAATTTTGTAATATATCAGGCTCGGCACGGACTGAAAAAAGGATCGGCAAGCCTCTTAGCCTAATCTTACATAATGTTAAAAGACGACAGGGCAATATCCGGTTATTCTCTTTATGTATGTACAACATGTATTTAAGGACAACATTGATTGATTTCATTGAGTCATTTTACAACAAACCCAATCAAAATGTGAGTAGCAATCGACATAAGCAACCTAAAAATGGTTTGTTCTCGGATATTCAGGTCTGAAATATGAATCACCTGCGGACAACTAAGGTTCGTGGTATTCCGGATTTTCGTAATTCCCTCTTGACAGAGTTGTCATTCGTGCGGGACGGTTTTCCTACTTCCGGTGTCAATATAAACAATGGGAAAATACTACTGCTGCATCTTTAAATGTCTCAAATTAAGCAGCAGAGTCAGTAAATTTTCTGAAAAAAAGGTGTATTACTTAAGGACTTATATAAAAAACAGACTGGGTAAGAGCAAATAGCCAGAAGAATTAGATTCCAACGTTCTATACACACGTTTTGTTCGGACCACTTTCAAGACGGTATCGTGCCAAAATCTGTCGACCTTAACTTGGCTAAAGAATCTTCAAATTGGGAATTTACGTCATCGAAGAGTTTTACAACAGCATGTTAAAAAAAAATCAGCTTTAATTTGTACAGCCCCATCCAGAACTTTAAAACATTGTCTGTCTTAGATCATGATGAATTATAACATGAATAGGGACAGACAATTGTTAGTTCTTGAGTGCGCATGCGTCAAGGAGCACACCGTGACCCGAACATTTATCGCAGGGATAGAATTTTATGATTTATAAATTTTTAAAGTATTTTTAAGGGGAATTTTTAATTAAAGGTATAATTAAAAGCTGTAGGAACCGCGTATGAAGTGAACTGGATACTTTTTACCGAGGAATTTCTAAAACTTTGGTTCTTATTGAACTTTCTTAGTGTGGATTCCCGCGCCTCGTGTGAATTTGTTGGGCGCCATATTGGATTTCAGTCATTCTTAGTGAAAATGCATTGGATATTTTTTATTAGTGTTTTTATCATACTTTTAAACAAACATGTGAACAAGCAAGAGGATTAAGTTGTGATACTTTTAGTGATACTTTAAGTGGATTTTTAACTCGTGAACTTAGTCAAAGGTCGTTCTTCTCGTCTCTCACGAAACCATGGCATGGATTAACGTGTGGTGTATTCAGGCTAAGTACAATTCATCGTACTCTCATATTAAACGTAACATTTTTAATAACAATATTCTGCTGTTGCTGGCTGGTGACATTGAGTCCAACCCTGGACCGCGCTCAGGCTGTGGTATGTGCAGCAAGTCTGTTAAGAAAATGGAAAAGGCGGTGCAATGTGACGATTGCGATCACTGGAATCACATAGAATGTGTCAATATTGATGTCGATCACTATATACTTTTGCAAAACTCGGAAGAGAAATGGTTTTGCCCAAATTGTGTCTCGCCGTGCGGTATTTGCACAAAGAACGTCACAAAGTCAGACCCAGCTATTGAATGCGACTCATGCAAGCTATGGATACATAACACCTGTGCAGTAGTATCGCCTGAGCAATATATGATAGTGCAAGCCACAAACTGTACTTGGTCGTGTCCAAAGTGTGACTCAGATAATTTGTCATCATCGTTCTCAAGTTTATCGCCAGTTCTTGAAACCAGAAATCAGTTTGAAGTACTATCTGTTACTTATAAACATTTGAAAAAAAAAACAAAAACCACCAATAAATAGGAGTAAACTGTGATCATGTCAATGAATATAAACAGTGTGAGGGGTAAGAAACTGGAATTACAAACTTTCTTAGCAACTGAAAATCCAGATGAAGTTGCATTACAGGAAACCAAGTTGGATAATAGTATTTTATCAAATGAAATCATACCAGACAGTTTAGAATATGACATATATAGAAAAGACAGAAATTTAAATGGTGGTGGTACGATGCTCCTTATCAAATCTAATTTATGTTCTCCTCCCTTAAACTTAATTGAAAATGAATCGGAATCAGTATGTGCTAAATTGACTTTAAAACGGAAAGATCACTTTTTCGGCAGTTGGTATAGGCAACCGGATGCCCCAGTAGATCATCTTGTCTTATTTAAAGATAAGTTATGTTAAATAAAAAACTATGCAAAAGAAAACACCATGTATACATGTATTGGGTGATTTTAACTTTAGAAAAATAAACTGACAAAATAAACTCAATAAATTTACTTCATCATGCTTATCGGATTGCGAAGGCCAATCCCTTATTGATATTCTAGACGAACATAGTGCTGAACAACTCGTGAACTTTCCCACAAGGGATGAAAACATTCTGGATTTATTAATAACAACCCTACCCGGTCAATTTGAAAATATCCATTCGCCAGACAAGCTTAGTGATCATGATGTTATCGCTGGTACGTTAAAGTGTGACATCCCGTACAAAAAATAACAACCAAAACGTTCCTTCTTCCAATATTCCAAAGGTGATTATGATGAAATGAGAAAGGAAACTTCGGACTTTGCAAAGGACAATTATTTCAACGGTTATCAAAACTCCAGAAGTGTTGAAGAAAACTGGCAATTAATCAAGAAATTCTTATTAAAAAGTATTANCTTGAAGGATGACCTTGACCTTTCACCACTCAAAATGTGCAGCTCCATGAGATACACATGCATACCAAATATGAAGGTTACATATGAAGCGACATAGAAGTTATGAACATTTTTCGAAACCTAAACGCAAAGTGTGACGGAATTTCAGAAGGACAGACAGACAGACGGATGGACAGACGGACAGTGCGATCACTATATGCCACCCTACCGAGGGCATACAAATTTGCGAATCTGAAACATTTTTATTTTCAAAATTGTCAATTTACCAAAACGTGAAAAGGTCTCACAGATGTTGGCATGTTTAGAAGTTTGTCATTAAATGCTTTAAATTGATAAATATAAACATCAGAACTTAAGAGCTCCAATATAAAAGCAAGTATAAAAGTAAACAAGGGACAAAATTGTCACAAAACCAGGTTTTTTAATTTGAAAAAAAAAATCTGATAAAGAGAGACAATTCAAAATGTGCATTGTTACTGATTGTTCTTAGTTACCCACCTTGTGTCAAATTCAATCTATTTCTCAAGGAGCATAAAACAATTCAGTAACCGAGCTCCACAATGAAACACAATTAGAACACTGCCATTTCCAAAATACTGTATAGTTTTATTCCTTGATCAGGTTACATATTCATTGTATGTAAAATTTGACCCAGGGAAAACACTGTAAGCCACGGTTAAATGACGTTAAAAGACAACACTATATTTGAAGGTAAAACAAATACATATATAAATGCATATGTTTTTGTAGAATAACTGAATAAAATGTATATAAGGCACTACGAAATCACAACACATTTCATATGATCACAACGCTGTTCTTTCGGTGTATACCACTTCTGCCACATGACTTTCAGAATTGGTCACATGATCTACGCAACTCAGTTCCTCTGGCATGTTAAAACTCCGAAATCGCGCTATGGCTTCAGCACTAGCACAGCTCATTTTCCCTGGGGTGGAGGGTGTGGTCGGCTCAGTTTCCTAAAAAACATTTGGCAAACAATTGACAAATGAGACCTGCATGTAGAGTGGCAACAATTCAAAAGTCGACGACCGCATGACGCCGACACACAATGCCAGATGTCGGACAAATTGACCACAATAATATTAATCATGAGAAAAATATATAGATACAAAGTGAATGAGCGTTAAAAGTTATTGAATGTATTCCACCCATTATGTGTTTACAAACTTAAAGTGGGCAGATTTTGAAAATCAGAGGGAGGCGCTCACCTTAATTAGACCGCAAGGAATTAAACTTTTCCGATCAAGTACTGTTCATAAGGATTCACAGAAGACTTTTTTACAAATCACAATCATCTTCAAACTCAGAGCAGATATAATAACAACACAATTTTTCATTCTGAGCAAAGTTTCAAAATTAAGTGGTTCAAAATGTGACTTCAAGAGTGTTAACAATTTTTCAATAAAGGAACTTAACCCTTTTAGCGCTGGAACCGAATTCTAAATGCCTTTGCAAACAGTTTGGATCCAGATGAGAGGCAACAGAATGTGATCCAAACTGTTTGCTATGCTGATAGTATTCTTTTTTTTTAAATCAAAGAAAATGCTAATTTTAGAAATTCAGCAGATGACATGTTAGCAGACGACAAATTTCCCAGCATGCAAAGGGTTAAGGTAATCTGACCCGCCTCGTGGTGGCCATATTTTTCAATGGACAGGAACCATATCTAACAGAGAAATCGTTAGAATAAATGTGTCGCGGTCTGAGAAAACTGGACATAATGCATGTGCGTAAAGTGTCGTCCCAGATTAGCCTGTGCAGTCAACACATGCTAATCCGGGATGACATTTTCCGCCTTAACTGGATTTTCGCTAAGAAGAGACATCATTTATACGAAAAATTCCATAAAAGCGGAAATTGTCGTCCCTGATTAGTCTGTGCGGACTGCACAGGCTAATCTGGGATGACAATTTACGCACAAGCATTATGCCCAGTTTTCTCAGAACACGACACAAATGTTCAGAGCATCTCTCTTGGATACTGTGCAAACAAACGTGATATCAAAAATGTTCACAAGTTTTTTTTAATTTGACCTTTTGACTAAGTTTTAGACCCCACACGACCCAGTCTCTAAATCAACTGCAAGATTATTGAGACAAATGTTCTCAACAAGTTTCAGAGATATTATTGGGAAAAATGTGCTGAACAATTGTCATGAAGATTAGGCCATAAATAGGGCCTCTAAAGTGTTCTCAAGGAAATTTCAACTTGAGCTAGTGACCTAGTTTCAGACCACATGTGACTCAAATTCGAGCTCAGCCAATTTATAATTGGAACAACTGTTCTCACAAACATTTATAAAGATTAGGAAATTTATGTGGTCCCTAGAGTGTGCATGGGCTACTTTTTTATTAGATCTAGTTTTTGACCACGCATACTCGCATAGTTTTTGACCCTATATGACCCAATGTTTAAACGCAGTCGAGATATCATTGTGACACATGTTTTGACCAAGTTAAACGAAGATTGGACAATAAATGATGTCTGTATAGTGTGAACAAGGCAAACAATGGTAACGCACAACAGACAGAAGGGGAACACAAAAGCTCAACATCAGCACATTGTTCTCGGAGGAGCTAAAAGGTATGTACTTATTTATTTTAATATATAATTACAACCATTAACATGTCTATTTCTTTTTCTTTTTCTGTTCAAAGCCAAAATATGGTGTGAAATAAGCAACTTTTTAGGTATCTACGAAGTAAATATTTTGTGTGGACAATAAAAAGTAAAAATATTCTTTCATTTAAACCGTATTTTTTACAATTTGAAGTCTTGTGTCTTTTCTTAAGTTTCAATAAGCTGAATTTTCTTATTGTACTGACAGTTAACTTGTCTTCACTATCCCCAAATGTGATCCCTCGATAGACCAGCTTGTTACCTACAGGTACCTACACACAAAATGTCAGCACAATATCTCCATCTTAACTGTAGTTATTGAATGCAAACATATAATCTGTTTTTAGCAACAATGACCTTGACCCTACTGGCCCTAAATGCATCCCCATTCCAGGCCTGCGTGTCAGCTAGAGATAGGAGTTGTGCAATTCCTAAGTACCCCAGTAATATATGGACATTATTCTGCTAAATTGACGGTTAAGTAATGGGCCTTGATTGGTGCCAGGCATGATGACCACAAACACAAGTGTAAAGTTTCAATTGAATTTCTGTAATACTAACAGATATACATATTTGTTGAATGCAAACTTTAAAGTGACCGTGCATAGCTATATATGGGCAGAATCGTAAGAAAACGTGTTTTTATTGAGGATATCACTGAAAATCAGGTTGAAATCGGTTGAACACAAACAATATGGCGATTTTTATTTTGGGGTCGAGTACGGTTAAGTACGAAAACAACCTAATTAATATTCATAATTCGACACGTTAAGTCAAACCTTAACAAACAAAATTGCGGATACGGGCGAATTAAGCGGAGAGAAGGTAAGAACAAATGCAAATACATCTGTTGAAGACGGAAACTGAGTTACAACGGTAGGTTTTTGCTAAATCTTTGGTATTATCTTACATATGCTAATGTTTAGAAATAATTTGCATAACTCGCGCCGCTGCAATGATTGTCATCTATTGCATGTATTTATGATCATTTATATATTATTTTATCGACTCAAAACCGATTTTGACCAGGTTTTCAATGTCAACCTCGATAACAAATATATTCCAATGAATTTATGTAAAATTTATTTCTCGCTATACGATCTTTATGCAAAACAACGATCTATTCCGTGAACTGTCACTTGAACAGTAAAATCATTAGATTTCTATTATTGGTGTTAATAAAATAAAATAAAAAAAAAATAATTGGGAAATTGTTCATAGCCCCAGAAGCCATTTATAAGACAATATAAACTATGGTAATATGAAAATGATTTCCACCCCAACTCTGCGTTGTCACAATAGTGATAATGTCATGAAAACATAAAACTTAAACAATAAATACATTTGAATACAAACTTGATTTGGAAGACTTGACAAACAAACGAGAGACAATCACATAAGCTCACCATTAAGACTTTACGTGCAGGTGAGCTAAAGGCAAAATGGGAGTGTGTTATGACCACACTTTCAGAGATGTGTAATATAGATTATTTTTTTGTCTGTCATGTGTCACTCAAAAGTATTGCGGCAAGGATGATGGAACTTTTGATGCACTATATGTGCATCCATTAAAGAACTTGTTTTTTATGCATCCGGTAGGGTGGCATATAGCAGTTGAACTGTCCGTCAGTCTGGCCATCCGTCCGTCCGTCCGAAAACTTTAACATTGGTCATAACTTTTGCAATTTTGAAGATAGCAACTTGATATTTGGCATGCATGTGTATCTCATGGAGCTGCACATTTGGATTAGTGAAGGATCAAGGTCAAGGTCATCCTTCAAGGTCAAAAACGAAATCCAAGGGAAGTAATAAGCTTTAAAGGGAGATAATTTCTATACCTGCAAAATGATAAATAGAAATTTTATTTCAAAGCGGCGCATTAGGGGGCATTGTGTTTCTGACAAACACATCTCTTGTTTTTACTAAACTGGAGTTATGGCCCTTTTAAGCCAAAATTGATATTTTAATATTACTTAAAACAATAAATATGTAAGCTATGATATCTGACAGACATATTAACCAGCATGTGAAGTTGGATACCTGGCTTTTAAATTCTCTTTTTTACGTAACTTGTGTTTCAGACAGAAGTGAAGTGTAGGAGCATTAATGTCCTAAATCTCACACATGTCTTATTTGTTATATTTTCAGATAGTCACCAAAATGAGGCGCTTTGCGGGCATGGCCGTGGACATCAGGCACTCTGCTGATATATGTTAGGTATGAAATGTTGACAGTTTGATTTTTAGCTAGTTTTGTGTTTAGGTCCACTTTTCTCAAAATGTATCAAAGCTATTGCATTCAAACTTAGTACACTTACTTACAATCATGAGGGGACTGGGCAGGCAAAGTCAGATAACTCTGGCTGGCATTTTGACTGAATTATGTGCCATTTATACTTAGAAAATTGAAAATTTGGTTAAGTTTTGTGTTTAGGTCCACTTTATTCCTAAAGTATCAAAGCTATTGCTTTCATACTTGCAACACTTACTAACTTTATAAGGGGACTGTGCAGGCAAAGTTATGTTACTCTGACTGGCATTTTGACAGAATTATGGCCCCTTTTATACTTAGAAAATTGAAAATTTGGTTAAGTTTTGTGTTTAGGTCGAATTTATTCCTAAAGTATCAAAGCTATTGCTTTCATACTTGCAACACTTACTAACTATCATAAGGGGACTGTGCAGGCAAAGTAATGTTACACAGAATTTTATACTTACCCCTTTTTTGACTAAGTAACTTTGAATATTTTAATATTACAATATATTTTAATACTCCTCCCATATTTTAACAAGAGCACCGCCTAGCGGGTGCAGACTGCTCATCTATTTGTCAAAGTATGAATCAAATCTGATCATAAATAAAGAAGTTATTGCAATTTTAGCAAAATTGTGGGGGTGTGGTCATTTATTACATTATCTTTCAAAAAAAAAGGGGGGGATTCTAAAAAAATAACAGCCTCTGACCCCCTCCTAGCTCTATTTTGATCAGATAACATGAGTATACAGCAAAGTGTACATGTATTTGAAGTTTAAATACATTTTAACAGTGAAACTAGTTTTATTTATTGTAGAAATTAAATGCATGTAATTTGCAATATATTTATATAACACATGCTCTATTGAACATTATATGCCACATAGATACTATGACCAGGCTCGCTAAAGTGCCCTTTTAAAATCCTAGCTAAAGCACTGGGCACTATAATGAAAAAACATCCTTCACTTTTACTTTAAGCCCAAAGACGTTTCCATGACCAGGATGACAAGGAAAATGTGGAAGTTAAACAAGCTGACAGGACCATGAGATCTACGACAGATCCTGATGACAGGCAGGGGGCTACAAACGGGGACATACGTAACTACTGGCAGACTAAGAAGACACCAAGCAAGTCGCCCGCCATGAAAGAGGTCATGTTCAGGGAGGAAACCCCATCTTTATGGTGACCTACAACTAAACTCACATGCTTCCATGGACGGAAAATTAACCCGGGTCGCCTCGTTAAGAAGCGAGTGTAACAACCACTATGGGATACCAAAGGGGTCGAAACTTTAACTTCTGCTGCAGCAGAAAAACCCTGCTCGAGCAGCATTAATTTTAGATTATGGCATCAGCCAATCAGTCAGGTCTATTTCGTTTCCGTAGAGGAAGCCTTTATCGTCCGTTTGTAAGCTCAAATTTGATTGGCTGACGGGTTTAAGGGCTTAATCTAAAAATAAATGCTGCTCGAGCAGGATTTCTCTGCTGCAGCAGAAAAAAATGTTGGTTGAGCAGGATTTTTCTGCCGCAGCAGAAGTTAAAGTTTCGACCCCTTTGGTATTCCATAAACCACTGCGCTAACCGGACAGCAAAAAAATGCCCCTATTGGCTATAAAAAATAACGGTATTAATGCATCATATCTAGATCGTAATGTGTTCTGTGTTACCGGTAAAAATATCGGTCCATCGTGTCTACAATATTGTTTGCTGTGAAAAATAAATGATCAAAATCCTTTAAATGGATCACGATCACATGGGTTTTGGGCGATTGCCTTCTGCAATTCGCCCCATAGGTAACATAGTATACGTATACCGAAGAATAAAGTCCGTTACTGCAATTAACCACTTTGCATCCAGATTCTGCATTTGCAAACTAAATAGCTTCGATCGCATGGTATTTGTATTAATGCGCACAAACATTATCACGTATAAAATATATAATTATAATACGGCGCAGGTAAGCAGTATATTTTATCGATATTTTATCCGTCGTTTACTTTTTTTGTCACAATATATTTTAGAAACAACCAACAATAATATATGCAATAATTTTCCAATCAGTAGTTATGTCACAGATCAATTCACACGAATTCAAATCACTTCATATACAAAAGCCCTTAAGAATAAAAAACTTCAAACAATTATAATTTGAGCAGGCCTATTCATACTAAAATAGTTAATGAATGCATTTGACAGTGGTATAGGAAAGAGTTAGAGGCATTGCTTACTTATGTTATATGTTCTTTGATTTCCTGAAAAACGCTTGCCGAGTGTACACATAGATAGCGATAAGAAAACTTTGTCAAAATGAAAAATTCACGCACTCTTGTATCGTATTCTCGCACTCTCGTCATCGTATTATCGCACTCTCGTCATCGTTTTCTGGCACTCCCTCATTGTCGCCCTCTGGATTTTAATGTGTAACCACGATGGCCCTAACGGTATTCCGTAAGTATGTGACCACAATATCAGAGAGTATATATTTTGAAGACGATGAAGTCCTTCCGCGCCTGAGGCTGCATTTTGTGTGAAACCGGAGTGTGTCACAGCACTCCTACCTAATACACTTACTAGACCCACAAAAGTAAGGAGGTATTTTTAATTCATAGCTGCAATTTTAAGCAATTTAGTTCTAACTGGAAAAAACGTAAATCAATTGTGAAGTGGTCTTGTGTGTGTGGGGGTGCGTTCGTTCGGTGACCACCAACATGAAAAGAATCTGTTCGCGCGACGACAACTCTTCAAAATACTAGTACTCAGTCTTAGCCAACGGTGATAATTAAAATAAACGAAAACAAAACATTGGAATAATGGAAATATCGAATACAACTACAACTGTAGATTAGACCGACGACACTATATGTATATCATCTTTAAAAGGAGTCATCAAACACAATCAAATAAACGACACGCTTAACTCAATGACAACTTTAATCCAAAACTTAAAACAATGAATTGACCATTAGATTAACACTTCCATTCACTGTTCTTCTATAAATTAATCTGAATTTAATTTATACCTCACTTTTGCATTTTTTTTTTATCTAATTCTAACCATTCTTACCAAAACCACGATTTTCGAAATTAAATGACATGCCAGCGAGATGTATTTTATTCCTATTCAAATTGCCAATTATGAATGAAAAACGCACAATCCGAAATATATTATGGATTTTTTCTCTGCTTATTTATGTAACTTTTTCTATCATTTTACTGCTCCATTACTGCTCAAAATTAACGAAAATTTCGTACACTTTTTCGCAAAATAAAGTTAAATAATTAAACATCAGTGTTCCTTATAGCAATTGCCGAAATTTCGACGGCCGATGTGGTCTGGTAACATAGATTTTTGAACATACAAAATGCTCGTTTTAATTTTTTTGTGACACAAATAATTCCATTTTATTTTCCCGCAAATATATCTATACATACGACACACAAACACAAAAAGAGTACCATGTTAGTGTTCATGTGTCGTATGAATAGATATCTTAAAATGGAATTAATTATGCCATATAAAAAAGAGCATTTTGTATCTACAAACATCTATGTTACCAGACCACATCTGGCTTTAAAAATTTGGCAATTGCTATAAGGAACACTTATTGTTAATTGTTTAACTTTATTTTGCGAAATATTGTACGAAATTTTCGTTAATTTTGAGTAGCAGTGGGTCTTTAAAAAACACAAAACACACCAGAATTGTTATTCCGTAAATGTATGATGACGTATGATGTCTTTGTTGCTAGTCTGGATCAAAAGGGTGCCTGCGATAGTGTCTGGCACAGTGCTTTGTTTCTTAAACTAGGTCAAATGGATTTCACTGGTAAACTACTCCGATCCTTGAAAGCGTCATACGACAACATACAGTGCAAAATACGCGTGCGTGGCTCCACATCGGAACCTATTGAGGTAGTACGCAGTGTAAGGCAAGGATGGGTACTGTCGACTTTTTTCTACCTAGCCTATATAGATGAGCTATTACGAGAACTACAAGCAAGTGCTTGTGGGGCAATGGTACTAGGCATAGATGTGGGCAATCCAGCGTTTGCCGANAAAAAATATTATACCAACCGCTTTATATGGCGCCGAATTATGGAATGACATGACACAAAGCGACATACTTAGTATAAATCGCTTCCAACATTTCATCGCCAAGCAGATTCAAGGACTACCCATAAGAACACGCTCAGATATGGCCGAACCAATAATTGGTCTCCACAAATTGTCAGCAGCTATCGAAATAAAGAAGTTAATGTTCCTACATAAGATATTGTCACTACCCGATGACACAATCACCCATAAACTCTTTATAAACAAATTCGTATTGTATAAGTCTGATAATAAATCGGTGAAAAGGGGTTTTATTCCAGATATTTGTAGTCTTTTAAGAAAGCACAATCTCTATTTTATTGTTAATGAATGTATAGAACATGGATTGACTTTTCCTCTAGAATCAATTTGGAAACGCGTTGTGAAGCATTCTGTTCTAAGGCATGAATGCACTTGTTTAGAGCAACGACTCTCCAGCGACAATGAATTTCCATTTTTTCGTATTTTACACCCATTATTTAAACCGGCCGTCTTATATTCTGTTTCAAAGACGAGCAGCTTTGGAGAAACGCTACTAACTAGAGCAAAACTGTGGTGTAGGCCCTTTCAGTTGGCCATGAACACATGTGATCTACGCCAACACATATATTACGACCATCTGGCAGATGTTTTGTGTGAATGTGAAGTGTCGTCCTCGTTGAGACACAGTTACTTCGACCAGATAGACTCAGCACTCGGAAACGACGTTAAACATCAACTCGAATCTATGAACAGTATAGACATGAGCTTGAGAATGCTCGGAGCCCCAATAGAACCCATACTCGGAGTAAGAAAGAACAATGCATTTCTGAAACTGTCATACATTTTTATTGTTAAATGTATAAGATATTGCTTGTAAAATATGTCTATGTTATACATCTTGTAACAAGTACTTTATTTGATAAATAGTATTCATGGACTTGAAAAAACGCACTGTGTAATCTATCATACACTTTAATTGTATCACATGCAGATGTATATTTATATTGCACTTATATCATAGTTTGAAGATTACTGTTATTATAACTTGTTCAAAATCTCCATTCTGGGGGAAATAAAGAGTTTGAATGATTGATTGATAGCTTAAAGAGGTGTGTTTAGTGAAATTACGTTATACGAGATACCTCATAAATCGCGCATTCAATTAAATGAACTAACACAATATGATGATGTGTATTATAAACGATAACACACGAAAGATCTGGGAAGAAAGTCTATAATCATAAAGCTTGCATGGATGTCTCTTGATTTCAATGACGCACCCCACAAATTGTATTGTCATGAGGACAGTATTTGCTGAAAACCGTCCATGTTCTCAAAGTATCATAATCCTGGAAACGTTTACTGAAACAAAACGCACTAATTATATGACTAATAACATGCAAATTTTATTTTGATAATACAGCTTTTATCAATATTCGAAATCAAGACAGAATTTGCTGCCACAAATTCCAGACAAAAATTAAAAGATGACACACCTTTTTTATAATTTCAGAAATAATAAAAGACCCATATGTTTTAGAAAAAGGCATTCAATATCTTTTTTTTTATCAGTGGTAGTTTAATAACCAAGATTGAGTTATAAATATGGCTTCTAGAATGGTACCAGAAAAAGTTACACAATTCTCCATACCTTGCAATCTCAAGAAGATTTGTTAATAACATATGCATTTAAGTCACAATATCAATAAAATCTATGACATGCAATTTTTAAATAACAGCACAGCAACAGGATGTGCCGAATTTCGCCTCACATGTCTAGTAATTGCATGGATGGAAACGGTTTTAATAATGCACTTAACATTGATCTTTTAGTTTGAATTGAGTAACTTTTTGTAATTACAACGATCTCCTTAAGTTTTTATCAGAAGAAGTAAAGTAAGGCTTAAGCAACACATAATTGTTTCGTGTTCTGAGAAAACTGGTCAAAATGCATGTGCGTAAAGTGTCGTCCCAGATTAGACTGTGCAGTCCGCACAGGCTTATCAGAGACGACACTTTCCGCTAAACTGGATTTTCGCGAAGAAGAGACATCATTTAAACGAAAAATTCCATAAAAGCGGAAATTGTCGTCCCTGATTAGCCTGTGCGGACTGCACAGGCTAATCTGGGATGATAACTTACGCATAAGCAGTTTGCCCAGTTTTCTCAGAACACGACACAATTGGATGTTCTGAACCAGGCAAAGTCAACCTACCAGCCTTCATGTTTCTGCGAAAAAAAGTAAATTCTTAGATGCTTTCGAAGAGAAGGAGGACGATTTTTTTGCTGAAGATTCGGTAACAGTTGATCCTCCAGCTCAACAATGCCTGTGTTTACATAGCAGGATGGGTAGTAGGGAAAGTGCTCAGGCTGGTGACACATGTGTATTGCGTGTGGTGGACATCAACCAACTTTCCTCCAAGAGAAATGACTTACACCTCTTGCGCCTCAAACTGCGAAGTGGGCGTGTTGCACCTTCACCTGATTCTGTCGCGGTTATATGTACAGCTAAGGGGTATCTACGAAACATTTGCAAAGGCGCTTCACTCCAATGTCAGTTGCTGCTTTTTTATATTGTCTTTCACTTGGAATAACAATGCAATGAGGTTAATGTTTATTTACACTTTATGCTGGTGATTAATTCTGAGCTAAATGGGAGGTTCGGCGCGTTATGCAATCGGTTTAACCCCTTATGCTTTGCATTGACCGTTCCGAGGCGGTGACCCCAACTTTGAACATTTTATGTTCTATGTCGTGTTGCATGAATCAAGTTTGTAAATCTGTAAACTGTGTGATAGTCATATTAGTCAGTATGTCATCTAGCCGATACCACTAACAGGGTTATCAAAAATTAAAAAAAAAATATAATGTTTATGACTTGATTTTATGTCCGTTAATTTATACAAATACTTTTTTCTTTTAAAAACGCTAATAAGAGCTTGCCCAGCAATTGTGTTTTCGGCGTCGCTTAATGAACCAGCAGATGTAAATACAATGTCTATGTGATTGAATCGGTTTACAATATCGATTGCTTCAAAATAACATATATTCAAAATGGGTAACCACCTTTACGAAAAACCATTACTTAAGACATTGTCAGCACCCTTGTAAAAATATCTAAGCTGTTAGGCAACTATTCCGACGTATGTGTCGTGTTCTGAGAAAACTGGGCAAAATGCTTGTGCGTAAATTGTCATCCCAGATTAGCCTGTGCAGTCCGCACAGGCTTATCATGGACGACAATTTCCGCTTTTATGGAATTTTTCGTTTAAATGATAAGCGAAAATCCAGGTAAGGCGGAAAGTGTCGTCCCTGATAAGCCTGTGCGGACTGCACAGGCTAATCTGGGACGACACTTTACGCACATGCATTATGCCCAGTTTTCTCAGAACACGACACATGTATTAAGAAACATTATCAAAAGAATTTACATCAATATCGTTAATACATTTCTTTTAAAATTCGTTTACAAAAAATAAAATACATTTTTACATTAAGGTGCCTTGAAAACAACAATGGAGACAAACATTAACTCTGCCTGACCCCGAGCATCTTTTACTTAACGTTTTTTGTTTAACATTTGATGTAATGGCGTTAAACATTGATTTCATTACATTAAGAATATGTCTGAGTATGGGTAATTTAATTTACTGATGCCATAGATTTTCTCTAACAATATAATCAAATACCTTAGTGAAGTCTATAAAATCACAATATAATTGTTTCCTTGATTAAGAACATGCGTTGATAAGCCGTGCAATGCAAATCAATTATCAAAGGTATTCATTTGCGATCGAAATCCAGCCTGTGCTTCAATATGTACACACTATCGTTCGACCCAATGAGTGAACCTGTTATGTAATTATGAACTTAAAACGTAACAACTCTGTAATTATATACGTCGTTTAATCTACCCTTTTTATGTAATCGTGTTAAGTTTCTCTCATACCATGAAGATAGAAAACACCCAAAAGTAAACGTTTTCTTTAACAGCGTATGTAACAACGACGTCGGGAAATCCTCTCCAGTAATACATTTAAATACAAGTAAGTCTCTGAAGAGTGGGTTTCTTTAAGAGCCATCATAATTTCGTGAATTATATCGGCACATTTATGATTGACTAGACTAGAGATGAAACACAAACAAAAACAATGTAAACATATAATATATTTGAATTGTTTTACGTCACAAATAGCAACATGTCAAAAAAAATAATATAAACAACAACAAAATAAATATAACAGTTGTAAACATGTTCATGTACATATAATAAAAGTACGTAGTTTTGTTCAAATATAAATGATATTTTATTGAACATGTATTTATTTCGATCAAATACAACGTTGCTTTGAACTTTATTGGGGTGTAGAGTGTTGTTTGCACATAGCTAAAATAAACATTTTTAAATACATCGTTTTAATTATATGCGTACTCAATTATCATACAATGTTAAAACTTACTAAAAACGTATTTAAAGGTGAAAATAAATCGTACTGTGGTATTTCTTATGCGACAATGATGCAACATAATACTAAGTTCATATAAAAAGTCACCCAATTGGTAGGTGGCGACTTTGAATTTAAATTTAGGTACCTAAACTTAATACGCACCGTACATAATGCACTTAGCATTTGCGCTGAATCGAAATTATGTGACAGCGCTTAATCTGAAACTAACACCTATACCGGGCCTATTTAGACATCATCTCGCTTTTGCAAAATAAAGAACTAAAAATTCTTCAGCGGACATGTTTTTATAGAACTTCCTAGACATATGCGCCGAAACCAACCCCGAATCAAAAGTCTACCGGAGTCTACCGGAGTCATGACAGATTTTTGTTACACTATAATTCAATAATGTTGACATTTACGAAGAAAATCAAAGATATACACGTAAATAACTCATGTCTGACCAGCATATACATTGTTGTCATATTGATGTTTAATCTTGTATTGCTTTTCTGTGTTAAAACAGTATAGTGTGCTCATCAAACAGACATCCACAAGATGCCTTTCTAAATCAGATAGTCTTTGGATCCCCCCCCCATAACTTTATGTCGCGAAAAGTAACAAATATATAAAGCGACATAAACATGGAAGCCAGAACTGGAAAATACACATAGGGATCGAAATCGTTGAAAGTTCCGATGTTATTGGCGAATAACTTTATCTCGCACTGTACGTGTACGTTGAAGATTTACCTGGAGCAATTGCACACCTAATAAGACCGATTTCATTTGAGTTGTCTATTTGCCTTCAGGCTTAACAATGTTTGATGAGTTCGATGAAGGCAACTGTTCTTCTTCCTTGTATAAATCCAGACCAATATTTCGCGAGGTTACCTCACTGTTTATGTCGTCATCCATACGCTTCTTTTGCATTCCGATGCAATTCATCTTTGCGCTTACAAACAGTCTTAATGTGTAAATAGCAAATATTAAAACATGCACAATTGGAATGCCAACAAAGGCAATCAGAACCGCATACATAGCTGCGGTTCCAGGTTTGGCCCAGTTTAAAACGCTATAAATTGGTTCATTTCCGGTCGCGTGATATATCACAGAGAAGATGATATAAATAACGGCTAATATGATTGGTTGATAGACGTGTAGAAGGTGGAATGGTTTAGCACAGAACAGCAGAGTGAGGATTGTGTAGACGGAGTTAAGCAGGTGCGTATAGATGCTTCCATACCCGAACGCTGGAAAACAAAAAATTACAGTATTAGTACATTTTAATTTATAAGGAGAAATACATATGCATTTAACATTCCGAATAGTTTGTTAAGCAATGTCTTTTTTTAAACCCACTAAAAAACAGTCATCAAAATTTATACCAAAGAATGTGTGTTTCAAAGCACTTAAATTGATGCTATTTGGTGAGTACATGAAATGACATGATGTGTTTGAAATGACATTTCTCGAGAAATGCAACCTTTCAATATTCTGTTTGGTGTCGTTGATAAAATACAAATACCACTGATGACTATGTGTCTTTCGAGTCTGACGACTGTCGCACTAAAATACATAAAATATTTAGATGAATACATTGTTAATGGCATTCACAATAAGCGAGAATCGATCCGCAAACAGTAGTTTGTGTTCGCTCGCACATCTGTTTGTTTGGAAAATATACGTACTGGGATCTAGCAGGACGTAGTAAAGTATGGTGACGATCACGGATATTGTGTTGCTAACGTTGAACAGAAGCCACAGAAAACGTATGTACCACGTGGTCGTCTTGCCCTCGCCTGTAATACAGACCACGAGTGTCATAACTCGTAGAGCCTTCCGTATAACCCTGAAGGCTGGAGTAGTTTTCACACACATTTTATTACAATCCTAAAACCTTTATTTAAGTTTGCACATTGTTACATCTTCAATATCAAATGAGACATTATTATTGAACCATTGTTTGTGTAATATAAACATCAAATAAATATGTTGATTAAATAACAGAATCTATAACATTTACGTTTGCATATTTAAGAAATTGTTTGTTTGTGCTTTCTGAATACAAGCCCGTGTCTACAAGATGTCTGTAGGTCTGTGTCGCTATACAAGAAGACACAAATGTTAAAGCAAGGGACTAACGAGATGATGTCAATGAAAACAATCCTAAAGGTTTCCCTATTGAATTTTGTAAATACGGACAATTGTCTCTGAGGACTAGGCACATAGGTCTGAACCAAAAGGCTATCGATACGGTCAACGCATGTGCGTATGCAGAATGTTAGTGCACGCACAGTTGTGCACTTTGATCGTGCCAGTTAAATCAAAATGCGAGACATTTTAAAAGGCGCTTTTCGAATAATAAATTGTATTATTTCGCTGAACTTAAACTGTAATGTTGTCAATCGGAGTCCGCTCATACACCGTCTTTGACCAAGTATTCTTTTATTATTGTAAACAATCCTTTGTAACGAAAAGGTCGAATGCCTATAATCGTGCTTCACCCTCAACACAACGGATATTCTGATGGCAATGTAAACAAAAAATATGAAGGCAACATACCGATATTTTGTAAACAAAACAAAAGCAACTTTACCAACTAAACTATTTTAATATGTTATCTTTTCATTCACACATTTAGCTGATACGGGAGATTTAAGATTTATTTCAGACATATAATTTGTACTTTAACAGGGCATGTTTTTTGTTTGATGTTTCAGTAAAATAAGTCATTGTAGTTCAATCGCAGTTTGCTGTGTAGTTCAAGAATAATGGATCCACTTCATACAATATTTTTCAACCAACAGAACTGAGGATATTCTTTTGTGGTTCATATTTACTTGTATGCCGATGCTTTCAACAATTGGAACTTTTTTATGTTTAAAACGTCAACCACGAAGTCCTAACAATTACTGTATCAACAACTTTTGTTTTATGTATTGAACCTATTTTTTTTTTCAAACTGATATATATTTTTTTGTCCATATATGTTATATGTTATTTTACCAATGTTTTATATATGCAAATGTAAAAGATGTTTATGTAAATGTGGTAAACATGGTTAAATCAAAGAGAAAAAAATAAAAGAAAAAAATAATGTGGCAAACAGGAAGCTCCGTTTGTCCAGAAAGCAACCAAGTTCCGCATAGGCTAATCGATGACAACAGTTTCCCTTTTTTAGTTTCGCCTGTATGGAATGTTTGTTAAATGGAAGTGTCTTTTCTAAACGAAAAATCAGTCTAGGGGGAAAGTGTCGTCCCTGATAGCATGTGGCATTTTTAGGCAATGGTTCAACAAGTAATGTTTGTATATTGACGCTGTGATAGTTGTTCAATGCTTCATAGCGTATGTTGTTACCAGGATTAATTCGTACGCGAGGTAAAATCAATGTTATACTGCCGCAAGTACGATTTTAAACTCGGTGAGAACGGAGTGGCGATCCTATTAGTGCAACAATGGAAAGCAGATTACTGTAAATTTGGGAGTCACTTTCAGAATGGGATTAACCGCTTGATTGTACGCTATAATCCGCAATGGGATAACATAACATCATTTGTTGTTAATTTATTAAATGCCTGAGTTGAGATGAAAGAAATCCGACTTAATAATATAAGGCCTTTGTATAAACCTATCTTGTTTGTGCCAGTTTCATTTAAATACATAATACGAAAGTGATGGTATTTTTAAATAATATGATTTTTTTTTTAACTGAACATTCATTGAAAATGTTTTTTTTCTCAATTTTTTAAGAGATCAATATGTATTAATGAAGATGGCTTTATTACTGACAAGTTCATAACTCTGCATATTTTTCAGATGTTACGATCTTACACGATTTTTCACGTTGAAGTAAGATTATTATTATATGATATAAATGTTCTTATATGTTCGCCTTAATTTTTTTAGGCAGGCAATCATCGAAACACTTCTGTAATTTGTAAATTACAATGTGGGGTGGAATAACTATCATATGCATTATCCTCACGCCGGAATATAAGCATACACTTATTTATTCACACACACACACACACACTGCTACGTAAAAGCTTCCGTAGATGGAAAGCCAAGATTTCAGATAACACAATTCTTTTTTTAATTACCATCTCTGATATCCTTCCGCCGCGTGTGTGTATATATGGTGACCGCAGTGTCCAGGAATACCACGATTGCCTGCAGGATATATGACCAGTTGGTTAGATAGATGAAGTAGGGACGCCTGACCTCGCCCTCTCTCGTGTTGTAGTAAACCTCCAGACTGAGGGTGCTCACGTAGAACAGGGCCCACAGCACGACCCAGAGGATGTACGCCTTAGGTTTCAAACACTGGACATGGAACAAGATCAGTAAATTAAACAAGACCTGTGGACAACATATCTGCCCCAGAAAACCTGTGGACAACATATCTGCCACAGAGATGATGAGCTTAAGAGATTTAAACACTGAATATGGACAAATATATACAAAGGGAAATTTCAGTTAAATCACCAGAAGATTATTCTGACTATCACTAACATTTCTTTTGTTAAAGACAAATGTCACATAATTAGACATACGTTTGAAACACATGACAAACACAAACACCAATAAATAACAAGAGCTGTCAGAAGACACCGTGCTCCACCTTTCGTGTTCTTGTCAGAGTTTCTGGCTTGTTTCAAAACCAAAACTGTTTGTATGGTAGGTAAGTTATTTCAGCTATCAAGAAAATTAGTGTTTTTTTTATGACAAATATACTACGAGACACATCAACCATGATTTTTGGGCGGAAATCATTTTCTTTATGTGCCATTATACACTTACAGTTTCAATAAAAATAACACAATTTGTTATCGAGAAAGTAAGACGAATCAATTTAACTATTTGTAGTTAATGTAACCTTGACCTTGACCTTTCCCATTCCATTCTCAAAGAACGTGGCGGGTCTTGGTACAAGGTTTCTACATTACACCCATTCCATTCTCAAAGAAGGTGGCGGGTCTTGGTGCAAGAATTCTACATTATTAAGGTTGATGACAATATCACAATATGATGGGATTATACCTGTCTTTATAGATGATTTGTACAATTTTAAAGTGTAAAAAGGTCTTTAATTATGACTAATTTCAAACTTAAGTTACCAAACTTGCCTATGGCGTCATTTTAATATGGGATTTAAATGATATAAGTTTGAATGATCTCCCTCAAGGCTGTAACATAATTAAGCGTTGGGATGCCAATGCATACACAAGTCCGACGAAGTGTTCATTTAGATTGTATTCTGCTAATTAACAAGTCCACACAATTTCCAATTAATAAGATACATTCAGTGACTCCCAAGATCGTAAAATATTGAAGCCCAATAATTAAAAGTACGGCGGGCGGCCAGACCCTCACAATTACAATGAATCCGATGTATATGCTAGCCGAATCTCTACAAAACAAAGTCTGACTCTCTTTTTTATACTAAATGGTTGCATGTGGATCTGGTAGCTACAATAAACATGTTGATAATGGGAATGACCTACAATATCGTAATATTCTGTTATGAAGTGGGTCGACTTTTGTTTGGTTTTTAACTTTCATTGTGTATCAACACAATGCTGAAATGCGGTTCAATGCACACAATTGACAACGCGTATAATTTATGGGTGTCTATCACGCTATCTTTCATGACAGAATAAAGTGTATAAGTCGGGTGGTTTTGAGTTGTGTATTTATTTCCTTAACAATTTGAAATTAAACAAACATTATTTTTAAGTTAAACAGCACTTAAACGAAATCGGTATACGTTTCCAATCATAAACTCGTCATGACTTTTCTTAACCGGTTTGATTGACTATAAAGGGCACATGTTTATACCCGTATCCGACTTGACCACATCTGTACCCATATGAGATGACAATGATGAACATAATTAAACCGTTCACATATGAGCGCAGTCCATATGAGCCTTGCTCTGTGAAAAGGGGGTTTAATGCATGTGCGTAAAGTGTCGTCCCAGATAAGCCTGTGTAGTCCACACAGTATAATCAGGGACCACACTTTCCGCCTTAACTGGATTTTTGCTAAGAAGACACTTTCTTTAAACGAAATAAATCATAAAAGCGGAAAGTGTCGAACTTAACGCACATGCATTAAACCCCCTTTTCACAGAGCAAGGCTCATATCCACGAAGCGCATCATATATTTGACGCACTGAATACAAATAACACTAGATTGCAAATTTAATAGATTGCATATTTAATATATATATATACATATTAATGTCAAGAAAATAATGCATGGTCCTTACATTTTATAACAACGCCTAAAATAACGCCATAGGGAGCTCCACACAGTCACTTACTTGAGGTATTATGAAGTGATGGGGCTCCGGATGATGGAGGCCCAGCTTTGCGAGCCGGAACTGCTCCCGGAAGTCGCTACAGCCTTCCCCAGGCATCATGCAGCTCCGGTTTCAGCTTTGAAGCACAATCCACTGAACGAGTAAAAGACCAGTTCAATCACAACTTATATGAGAACACTCCGTGTATGTAATGTACGAGGGTACCGCCCTTTATGAACGAACGCATGTACCTGTTATAAAATATTCGAGTGCGCTCAGAAGACCTGTTGAATCGCTCGATATTTACCTACTTTGTTTGAAGAAGTGTCGTTAAAACGCTATTTAAATACTGCGTTTGTAAATTATTTATATAACTGTGCACTTATCAAAGAAACAGTGCCGTTGCACCCAACATATCGGTATGGCAGATCTCTAATAAATTTGCTGGTTCACTTTTATTGCCCTTAAAGACATATCATTATTCAATCATTGTGACAAATGCTTTTATACAATATTTATAAATTTGCTGTATCCACGTGTTTATCTTTATTAAGAGACTAATTAAAACTATATTCAACCTTAACACATATCGATATTTGCATAGTTATTTTCCAAATGCACATCTAAGTATTGACATTATAAGATATTCATATATATTGTAAGTTACTAATTACTTAAACTAAGCATATATTTTCTATTTATGTGAAAAGTAACTGAGCAACACGGAATATTGGGTTAACACTTTAATGTCCATTTACGTTCGTGAATTGGAATACAAGTAACTTGGTTAGCTAAATTGACTTTAGTTCGCCGTTCATGTATACTATTGACCGATATTGCCAAGTTGGCTTTAGTATTGTAATCCAATCGGTTTCAATTAACGTTATTGACGTGTTTAAATACCTGTCAGAATGGAGTGGGCCACCGCGTATATAATTATTTCAATAACATAATAGTATCCGAACAATAATAATCCTGTTGTTAGTAACTTTTCCTCCCAGTTGACACAAAATGTATTGGTATTCTCTTGTTTTTGTTTTTTTGTAAAGCAAATTTGGGCAGGGGATTGTTTAATTAACCCATTTATGCCTAGTGCACTCTCCCATCCTTCTAAATTGGATCCATTTATTTCCAGAATTAGGGATGTTTAGTGTATTTATTTCTATATTTAGAATATTTCTTACAGAAATTCCTTTAAGCAAACAGCGAAGACCCTGATGAGACGCCGCATCATGCGGCGTCTCATCTGGGTCTACGCTGTTTGCCAAGGCCTTTTTTTTCTAGACGCTAGGTATAAATGGGTTAAGAGGAAATAAATATTTGTATAAATACATACGAAACATGAGCATTTGTATCGGAGACATGAAAATGACTTTCTTTTTGTCGGTACAGTGTAGTTGAAAACTATATAGTCACGCAATGGTTAGCGGTCTCTTTAGCGGGCAGAGTACTTTCTGACTAAACTGCGCGGATGCTGACCGCATATTGCATAATACCCATTTTTTTCATGACAATGCTAAAATAATCTTGGTATTTGGTATGCCCTATCGGCATTCATCGTGTGTATTTTAAAACTCTTTATGGAGATTTTGAAATCGCAGCAAGAATTAAGTCACGGATTTGAGAGTCGGTAACAATTTGCAACATTGTAAAACGTTTGAGCCTCGTTATGTGAAATGGGGGTTTAATGCATGTGCGAAAAAATGTCGCCCCAGATTAGCCTGTGCAGGTCTAAACTAATGTAACGTAATGTATATTATTGTACATTATAATTTATAAATCAACATAATAATATATACATAATAACAGAATTTTGCTCATAGTATTATTGCGTATAAATAAACTAATTTCGGAAATAAGAAATACATCCTTTATCATAATTTAATGTAATGAATATTATAAGTAATATTTATATATAAATATATAAGATTGTTGGTAATCATCATATATATATGTTGAAATATAATTTTGAGAATTGTTATTGGTTCTGGATCAACAATAAGGCTTGTAGGTCGACATTACCTTAAGGCAGTACATAACAGATGCCAGTACAGACAGAATATCTAATGAAGTTTTAATAATTGTTTTTTGAAGAATAATTTCATTTTCCCAATCTAGTTCAACCATCAAGAACATCAGTTGATATGGTCAAATATGCATATTGAAGCGAAATCTTACAGCCCCAATAGTTATTATCTAGACATGGTCATCACAAACATTGGTCGAACGTAAATAATTGTGTCTGGCACTTTTCTGCTCTGTCATGGGGAAGATGCATGAGCGATCTATCCAATCAACAACAGTTATTCGATGGGATGGGTTTAGTTAATCGGGGGAGGAGTAACAGTCAACCAATCAAGAATGTGATAAGAAATATCAAAATTTTATGTTTATTTACCTCAGAATAAAATGCTGTGTTTTGTTGTAAGAAAAGTATTCTGCACCTCAGATCGATAGAACAATCTAATAGACTGATAGTTTTGAATCATTTTGTATTATATTCTACGTAAGAAAAAGAATAAATAGAACTTATTCAGAGACTTGTCTTGTTTAATAAAATATTGTTACTAAACTTTTGCTAAGAAGAGACTTTCGTTCAACAAAAAATATCGTAAAAGCGGAAAGTGTCGTCCCTGATTAGCCTGTGCGGACTAAACAGGCTAATCTGGGACGACACTTTAGCACATGCATTAAACCCTCTTTCCACAGAGCGAGGCTCATTTTTACTGTAAAATGTTAAATCATGCAAGATAGCAACAATTATGTTCATTCAAACAAAATAAAATAAAAACACATATAACGAAAAGATGAGCATGAATGCATCGAATGGCTTGCACAACATGTAAACAGTTTCTTGTTCAGTGTATACAAAAGGCAAAAGGATTTCAGAACGTTCAGAAAAATTACGATAGTAAAAACAACAACCGCAGTCCGTTCTCACAGCTTTTGAATACTGAAACGGGTTTCACACTAAGAAATACATAAGATGGCTGTTGTATTAACACTGATCCATCTTTGTATTGTATTATTTAATGTGTTATATATTATATATATTTACCGCGAAAACGTTACGTAATTGTACGACGTTGACGTCACATCCTATGTTTTATTTATATTGATACAACTGATGAAGCATGTTTAGTACTTAAGACATTTCAATAAACAACAGTAACGGTTGTGTACGGTATATTTTATTTAAAAATTTCACTAAGAAATACGGATTTCATATACAGTGTCGTTAATAATGAAAACATCCCATTCATGTTTAGCAAGAACACCTAAAGGCCTTAAATGAATATGAGTATTACATGGCTGTGTTCCGATGGTTTATATCTCACAAATCGACGACGTGATCTTGAGAAATTAGGAATCACTTTCCTAACTCTTGCATAATTGGGCTAGATTCAACTTTACCGGTACGCAGTTGTTTACCACTAGTGCGCATGCCAGAAACATATTTAGCAGGTGCGCGTTACGTTGCTAAGAATTGGGTCTTTTCGTAATTAAGAAGTTGTCTCCCATTCGGGTAGGTATCACGAGTATCCCGNAGTATAACTTCATTTTCCCAATCTAGTTCAACCATCAAGAACATCAGTTGATATGGTCAAATATGCTTATTGAAGCGAAATCTTACAGCCCCAATAGTTATTATCTAGACATGGTCATCACAAACATTGGTCGAACGTAAATAATTGTGTCTGGCACTTTTCTACTTTGTCATGGGGTAGATGCATGAGCGATCTATCCAATCAACAACAGTTATTCGATGGGATGGGTTTAGTTAATTGGGGGAGGAGTAACAGTCAACCAATCAAGAATGGGATAAGAAATATCAAAATTTTATGTTTATTTACCTCAGAATGAAATGCTGTGTTATGTTGTAAGAAAATTATTCTGCACCTCAGATCGATAGAACAATCTAATAGACTGATAGTTTTGAATCATTTTGTATTTTACTCTACTTAAGAAAAAGAATAAATAGAACTTAGAAATTATTCAGAGACTTGTCTTGTTTAATAAAATAGTGTTAGAATAAGTGCCTACGGTACACTAAACTTTTGCTAATAAGAGACTTAAGTTCAACAAAAAATATCGTAAAAGCGGAAAGTGTCTTCCCTGATTAGCCTGTGCGGACTAAACAGGCTAATCTGGGACGACACTTAACGCACATGCATTAAACCCTCTTTCTACAGAGCAAGGCTCATTTTTACTGTAAAATGTTAAATCATTCAAGATAGCAACGATTATGTTCATTCAAACAAAATAAAATAAAAACACATGTAACGAAAAGATGCGAATGAATGCATCGAATGGCTTGCACAACATGTAAACAGTTTCTTGTTCAGTGTATACAAAAGGCAAAGGGATTTCAGAATGTTCAGGAAACTTACGATTGTAAAAACAACAACCGCAGTCCGTTCTCACAGCTTTTGAATCCTGAAACGGGTTTCACACTAAGAAATACATAAGATGGCTGTTGTATTAACACGGATCCATTTTTGTATTGTACTATTTTATGTGTTATATGTTTTACGACCCATAAAAAAAAGATAAGGTTTATCCCACACCTATGTTTATCCCACACCTAGTCATGTGTGGAGGAAGGTCATATTACTCGGAATCAACTATACAGTATTCATTTTTAGTAAAATCAAATCAGATTCAACAAAACAAACAATTTGATACCAAGATGTAATATATTTAAAACACAACATTCAACACAAACAGCAAAAAAAAAAACATTTTTTACAAATATTAAGCGCGCGTGCTCATGACGTCATTATTAACACGTCAAACGACAAAAGTCGTATTCTTTCCCTGTAAAATCGGGAACGTAGAGGTATGATGAACAGAAAAAACAGGTTACATTCTCTTTATTTTTGTAGGATAAATAGAATACTATGTTAGAGTGATGGTGTACTTAAATGTATCCCACTCGTCTCAGAAAGGCTTACAAGGCTCGGCAAGCCTCGCCATGTGAACCTTTCTTCACTCGTGGGATAAATTTAAGTACACAATCACACTAACATAGTTTTCTCTCTATATATATACTGCGAAAACGTTACGTTATTGTACGACGTTGACGTCACTTCCTATGTTTTATTTATATTGATTTAACTGATGAAGCATGTTTAGTACTTAAGACATTTCAATTAACAAAAGTAACGGTTTTGTACGGTATATTTTATTTAATAATTTCACTAAGAAATACGGAATTCATATACAGTGTCGTTAATAATGAAAACATCCCATTAATGTTTAGCAAGAACACCTAATGGCCTTAAATGAATATGAGTATTACATGACTGTGATGTTCCGACGGTTTATATCTCACAAATCGACGGTGTGATCTTGAGCAATAAGAATCACTTTCCTGAATCTTGCATAATTGGGCTAGATTCAACTTTACCGGTATGCAGTTGTTTACCACTAGTGCGCATGCCAGAAACACATTTAGCAGGTGCGCGTTTCGTTGCTAAGAATAAAATTATACGATTTTCCAGTCTTTTTTACGTACTGGTAAAGTTCAATCTTCCCGTAATTGCGGCGCTCTGTTAAGAAAGAGTTACATGCATATGCGTAAAGTGTCGTCCCAGATTAACCTGTGCAGTCCGTCACTTCCGCCTTAACTGAATTTTCGTCAAGAGGAGTCTTCAATAAAAAAACAACAACAAAATAACAACAACAAAAAATACAATAAAAACGGAAAGTGTCGGACCGCACAGGCTAATCTGGGACGACACTTTACGCAAATGCATAAAACCCCTTTTTCACAGAGCGCGGCCCATGTTTAATGGACGTGTTCAATTGTTGTATTCAAAATATACCTGCAGTTGCTTCGGCAATATTGCTGACCAACAATAAATAAGTCGCTCATTGTGATCTTTCAACAAGTATTGCATACTGTACGAAACCTCCCATGGGCATGTCTGACGTGTCATCATATTGAGTTGGAGTTGGACATTTGTTTAATCTGTCAGACAAGCGTGCTTATAGCCATTGCATTTTCAAGTTTATTGTCAAACATTGTATCTGACACTATCTAAATGTTCATCAGACATTGTATCCGACCGGATCTAAATATTTGTCAGACATTGTATATGACAGGATCTTAATGTCTGTTAGACATTGTATCTGACACTATCTAAATGGTTATCAAAATTGTATCTGACAGGATCTTAATGTTTGTCAGACATTGTATCTGACATGATCTAAAATGTTTGTCAGGCATCTTTGTATGTGACAGGATCTTAATATTTGTGAGACATTGTATTTGTTAGGATCAATATGTTTGTCAGACATTGTATCTGGCATGATTTAAATGTTCATCGGACATTGTATCTGACCGGATCTAAAAGTTTCTAAGACATTGTATCTGAAAGGATCTAAATGTTAGTCAGACATTGTAACTGACCGGTTCTTAATGTTTATCAGACATTGTATCTGACAGGATCTAAATGTTTCGTCTGACATTGTTTCTGACAGGATCTAAATGTCTGTCAGACATTGTATCTGACATGATCTAAATATTTGTCAGATAGTATATCTGGCAGGATCTAAATGTTTGTCAGGCATTGTATCTGAAAGGATCTAGATGTTTGTCAGACATTGTAACTGGCCGGTTCTTAATGTTTATCAGACATTGTATCTGACAGGATCTAAATGTTTTGACTGACATTGTTTCTGACAGGATCTACATGTCTGTCAGACATTGTATCTGAAATGATCTTAATATTTGTCAGATAGTATATCTGGCAGGATCTAGATGTTTGTCAGGCATTGTATCTGACAGGATCTAGATGTTTGTCAGACATTGTATCTGTACGGATGTAAATGTTTGTCAGACATTGTATCTGACCGGATCTAAATGTTTGTCAGACATTGTAACTGACAGGATTTTCGCGTAGTCCAGTATTGTATAGATGACATGGTAGCCTTAGAAAATCTAGGAGGCCACCATAACTTATTATATGTGAACATATTTTCAATGCCGTATCTATAGGAACAAACTGCACCGGCTAAAAGTTAGAATTGTGTTTTATGAATAGTTGAATACAACGATTTGACAATGTTGATGCAGTTGTTATGTCGCGAAGGATGCTTGGCATGAGGCATCGATTCATTTCGAAAACCTTTAAATATTTAATTATGACGACTACCACGGCATGTGAACATATCTGTTTTTACGTTATTGTCAAAGTGAATAACTTATGACACTGCGGCTTTATCGGACTACTTTGTATGATGTTATGATGGTGTAGAAACATCGATGAAGGACGAAAAAGAGACCAATTCATTCCTGAAAATCACTTAACGCTTAATTATGGGCACGTGTGTTCAGTCACATGCTTATTATGGCAACGACACACAGTGAGTAAAATAGAAAGCGACGAAGCGCGAATTTTCTACGAATGGTAAAGGTTTTTTAATCATTAAATCTTCATGTTTATAACACTAGCACCTTTTTCTGCTGAGTAATTTGCACAGAGCTTTGCGTTCTGTACAACAGGAACAGCGACAAAGGTGAAGTTTACCGGCGAAGGAAAATGGGGTCAAGGTTGATGAGCCTTAAAAAAAAAGATTTAATAATAATAAAATTCGTTTAAATAAATATAGGATGATTGAAACAAAAATTATATCATCATAAAAATAAACTTCCAAGAAACTCGAAGAAAATGCGATATGTTTTGCGGTCGATTATCCAATGGGATAGACAGTCGTTTCATAAACATTCGGCTTAGTAGTATCAATATTCGTAAATAACCGTCGGCACGTTACAATAGCAATTGTTTATTCCTTATACTTGATGATATATCCCTCATGTTAATATAACGCGTTCATAACTAAGTGCCAATGTGATGCCATGTACAATGATGGGACTTTTTCCCCCCTTTCCTCCTTGTCCGCTACTTTTTCTAAATATGTTCATATATTGTTTATATTTTAGAGTCTTCATAATGGTATGCAAAATAAATAAAAAGAAGGGTTGAGCATTTAGCCGCCGCTTTGTTCGTCCGTTCGAATTCATATTTGATGGGAATGGGTTTGCAGGGTGTGATACAAATTATCTCGATACTCGCTTTAGTCGTACTCGATGTCCGTCCGTCCGTCATTTATTTTGATTTCGAGCGAAATCACATACAAAATCATCCGAATTTTGCTTCATATTTAGCATCCGTATACAGTGAATATACTTATGTTAAGTCGTTTCACTCACTAATTTAACGCCGTTTGTTTAATAAGTAGACATCTTTTAATATAAGGGTTGTTTCTACGTAGGCTAAGGAACTAATGGTCTGAATTCGATTAAACTTTGCGGTAAGTGTTGCCATCTGCATATTGTCAGGTCATTGCGCGCATTTACTTTTCATGGAAAAATTGCTCTTTATATATTTCGTTTGATCTTTAGGTCTCTGACACTACATCCGTATTAGTTGTAACTTTATATGCATCATCCTTTTAGGGTTGAGTTAGTCATGTTGACAAATCGTTCCGCTCGTATGAATTTTCCAGGAGTTATTAACCGTTGATTAATATAATGACATTTTCTAATATTGTTCTCGTTTCCGCGGAGATCTCAAGAATACTTGTAAAGTATTGTCCTAAATTGCCAGTGACTCTCCCTCCATGCTTTTTTTATGAAGATAGTTTCATTGAATACACATAGGGACTTATTGTTTCTTCCCCAAAATCAGTAACTTAAGATCCCCAATACATTGAACTATAAACAGTGTTATTTTATGGTGGGCCAGAACATATTGTCAGGTCGTTCCATTGCAATACTTTTTTTCTGGTATTTATCGAGTAACTTAAAATTTGAAATTTGTTAATGTCATTTTGTTTATTTATTATTATTTCGCAAAAAGGATATTCCGTACCAGTCTGATTGTTTGGTTGACACATTCCCAAGATGCATGCAGAGGATGTTTTTGCCCTTTGAGACCACTTTTGCACTCACGAACGTCAGCACGGGTTCTGTCAGGTTATCAGGTACGGATGCCTCAATGGTCATCGGACCAACGAGCATGCCCCGTTCAGTGGTGATCTCAAGGTCAGAGTATTCCACTGAGCCGGGATGAAAAACTGGATCCGAACCACACTAGGGCTTCACTGCGTAGCTCAGATTAGCCAATACATAAATAAATGGCTGCATGGTGTTGTTTACCTGGTTAGGTATTTTAAGCAAGGACCATACCGGATATTACCGTGCAACCTATTATATTACACATTATGTCTAAAATATCAAAGTATATATTCAGCAAAACAATAATTTATTCAATCTCAGCGTGTCTCTGTATAGATGTTCCTCTAATTTATTTAATTTAAAGAATATATATATATATATATATATATCGCGACAAAATCTGTATTTGTGACAAAATTTCACATTTTTTGTTTTCTATAGATTGATAAAGACTGTTCTGTGCTTGTGATTATGATACCAAATTTAAAGATATAGTCCCATTACTTACTTAGAATCTTTTATTTTAGTAACAGAACTGCAGAGGTGTTTTGACGTTGACAACGTTAACAACGTTTTCTAGTAAACCGCATTCAGATGTATGTTACATCAAAATCCACACTTATAAACAAGACATGAAATAAAATTTAAGAACACTTTTATTTTGTTAAATATATATTATCAGGTATATATATGTTATAAAAATAGTTGTTATTAACATTGAACTGCAATCTAACATACGTTGCTTAGCAACAAAGTCCACTTATATTTACATCGACCAGCAAACCATACAGTTTAATTCCTTTTTTTCTAAACCGATCTCACATATTTTCACAACATATAATTTAGTTTTTCATAGGAATACACAAATCATGTTCAAAACAAACACTATCAATTACACCATCAATATATAAACCAACAATATCCAATAGTAATAACACAAACAATTTCATTGTGTAAAAATGTTAATTTTAATTTCCCAAAAGTGCTTTTCGTAAAAATTAAGAGTCGAGTAATCTTTAATAATATCTATTTTTCACACTAATCTATTTTTTTTTACAACTGTTCTTAGCATGTTCAAAATTTATTTATCATACAGCTTATATTGTATGTAGTATTTTTCGTTTGACATGAATTCTATAGAAACAAGCAGAAGTGAATACAAATATTTTATTTGATATGAAAAAAGTGTTATATAAATGTGTTATACATAAACCAATGTATTCAAACAGACATTTGAGGATATTCAAAAAGTACTGAATAATAAGTTTGAAGTTATTTGTCATTCGCCTGTAAATATTGACATTATAATGTGTGTAATCTTTCGCCGTAGATGCCATAGATGCGACAACATAATTATAGTTATGTTTCTGGGCAAGGGCAGGTAGCATCCTTGTTAGCATCGCTGAGATATGGCCTGACAACTTTGTACAAGTACTCCTGTCTGTTTCGGCTGAGTCCTTTGGCCTCTACAATCTGCGGTCGTTGGTATGGAATATGGACGCCATCCATAGCCACAGTAACCTTTACCTCTGGACATCCGACTCTCGTGCGCATTGTGACCACACCTGGCTCTTCCGTCGTCATGCGGAAGTACTGATAGTGTCTGAAAATAAAAAGAAATACTATTTTGGCAAACATCTTAATACGTTTTGATAGGACACAAACTTATGATGCATTAGCGAATAATATTCATTTGCATTGGTAACTATAATTGAAGACAATGTGCATGGTTATATCCGAGTTTTGCTTTTCTTTCGCTTTGTATTGCACTTTAGGAACTTTACACGTTTCGTTAAACAGCATTATTAAACCGTTATACTGAAAACAAATATTTACAATTCTACTTAGTGGTGTGAACATGTTCAATCAATTATCATAGGCCTACGTTGGTAAATACCTTATCGCTGGTACAGGACAAAAGAGTCGGGACAAAAACCCTTTCCAATCCCGCCAGTTCCGTGATACCTCACTGCTNAGCATTGGGTCCGTGTGTTTGGGTACCATCTATGCCCATAGTTTCACTTTCATCAATCAAAAAATTGAGCTGTTTAGGCAGTCCATCTATCCGTACACCAAAAATCTGTACTTTGCGAAGGGACATGAAATAAATTGGCCCCATTTGCCGCGAGAAGTGAGGAATGGATACATTTTGACTAAAATCAAAAGTATAGTGGTTTGTTCTTTTATCAGAACTTAATATGCATGTTTCCTTGGCACGCTTTACACAGTCATTATAAAGTTCTCTTTCTTTTTGGGCATTTATCACATGTTGTTTGAAGTTTTCGGCAGCCTCTAACTTTTCACTCTCTTCTATTGCCTTCATAATGTTCTTTCTATGGCCTTCACATGTTGCGCATACATCATCCCTAGGCGAAGCTATTCTAATGTGACACAGACAGCTTTTCCAAATTTCACAGAAAGCAGTTCGCTGTAAAGATCTAACCCCAGCCTCGCGACAACTTTCTATATACTCTTTATGAATGGTTAGTTTTGTTTTAACACTGTCAAGATAAATTGGAGGAGTATTGTCGCTTCCTCTGGGAGCTGCTGGTTGGGGGATACCATACGTGTCCGCATAATTTTGCAAAAATTCAACCACACGTTTTACATCGCCATAAATGACGGTGTGTGATGGTTTCTATCCTGCGTTTCCATGCTTTCTTGACACTGGACCATTCTGCTTATAATGGTCTACAATATTTTCTAAAGCTGATCTACCAATGTCATTAACCAGCATAAACGTTTTCTTGCAAACTGGCTTTTGGAATGCATTGTAAGAAACCATCGAACGTTTCCTTGGCTTTCCTCGTTTTGTCGTCAGGCCATTTCCACATTTTAGATTACTCATGACAATAATATCCTTCTCTTCCTTTGTCAATTCTCGCATCTTCAATATATGATGGTATACCTGGCCAATTTCAAAATTAACAGTACACTTACTCTTGCAACCACATCCGATCTCGAGAAACTGCCTGACAGTTGCAAAGTCAGCGTCCATGTCACCACTGGCGTATGCACCACTGACAATGTATGTATCGTCCACATCACTTTCATACCCATCACTGTTGTTACATACAATGTCATGTTGGTGAATGAAATTTCTGGCTCTACAATCAACAATATCTGCTACTGAACTGTTGTCGTCCTCACTAAATGAATGGTCATTTTGGGAATTTATATCAGTCCCATCATCGGAATTTGAGCTCACCTGCGATGCCGATGGAGTTCGTCCAAAGTGGTCGGACAATAAATTGTTCAGTTCCTGGAAACGTATATATGCCAATTATTCAAACATAAAATAATCGAAATGTGTTTCTATACGCGAAATTACAGAGATTTGTTTTTGTACTCAGTCATTGAATAATAGGAGACAATGTAGATCTATATGTGCGATTTGCAAGCTGTTTCCTAACGAAACAAGGATAATAAGTGACAAAAATCTTCCAAAATTATATGCAATATCATTTCCTGCATAAACATATATTTAAAACTATATAGAAGTTGGATAAATAATAATTTAGAGACTATGGTCGAGTTTATAATAAACACTGATAACAAATACTAACAAATAACAAATACTATATTGCTTTGAATTAGAAAAACTATTTAGTCTTTATGATCGGCACAAGCCGCACAACAAATTAGACTCGGTCGGGTTATTGGAAAAGAATTTTTTTTTTGTAGTAACCCCATGGTTGCAATAAAAGGTTGGTATACACTCTTACAACAATTCATGTACAAATGAAAATAACAAACTTTTAGTCTGATAAGTTCTACCGTAAATAAATTTTCGTTCACTAAATATCTAACAACGTTTAACATGGTGGTTAATTTGTAAACACGTTATGGAATTGCAGTCCGCACAGGCTAATCCGGAACGACACTTTCCGCCTTAACTGGATTTTCGCTAAGAAGAGAATTATTTAAACGAAAAATTCCATAAAAGCGGAAATTGTCGTCCCTGATTAGCCTGTGCGGACTGCACAGGCTAATCTGGGGTGACAATTTACGCACAAGCATTATGCCCAGTTTTCTCAGAACACGACACATTTAGCCCCATTATTGACATTCCGCAGAATGGTATCCAGCTGATTGTTCAAACACACTTAACCATTTATTGACATGTTGCAGGCCGATATCCTATTGACTGACCAACATGTAGTCTTATTGTGTGCACTCACTTACCCCAGGTTTAACATCAAGGAGAACGCTGTCCACCTGACTGACCCAAATGTAGTTCAAACCAGCGTCCATGTACTCCATGCCTACGCTTGTCCAATATGTGGCCCCGACATTCTGATTCCCGAGCGACACGTGTACAATCTCGTAGTCTATTGTTTAAGCGCAAGTCCCACTTCCGGCTGTGACGGTGCCAAGATCGAGTTCAGCCCAACTCTTATTAGCCACGATGTCCTGCGCAATAGTGAAATATAATCCTGATTGTGCTATATATTTTGTTATCCAGTTAACAGTTATTAATACAGTCCGTAAGAATACATAGACACTACTATTAAACTAACAACAGCGAAATATAATCAAGACGACGGCATCATCATCATCATAGACAAAAAATAGCATAAAAATCAACAACAACAACTAATACCATTCTTACGCCTACTTATATAAGTACTTAAACAACACCATCGACAACAACAACGGCATAAACAACAACAACATCAACTTCTACTTCTACTATGACTTCTAGTTTTAAAACTACTACGACTTCTTCCACAAGTACTATTAATACTGCTGTTGCTGCTACTACTACTACAATTATTACTTATATTACTACGACTACTACTACTTCTAATGCGGGTGCTACTGAGGCTGTTGTTTCTGCTGCTAATGATGGTATTGATGCTGAAGATACTGCTGCTGCTTTATCTACTTTTTAACTTATACCACGCTATGGAATTGTAGTTACCTTGGTTTCCTCGTAGTCGCTCGATGCATCATTGAACATGTGGGACAAGATGTCGGCCTTGGTGTTGGGCTTCGAGATGTTCGTGCAGCCCATGTACGTGGCACTGATCACACACGCAAAGCAAACACCAGCGGTGAGGTTAACGGCAGGAGTTCGACTCGAACACCTAGTTTCAAATAGGTGATATTTTGAATCTGAAATTACATTAATGAGATATTATAAAATACATTTAAAAAATATGACCTGATGAGAAGTTTGTTTTCGAAAAAGTTATTATTTCTGTTTAAGGACATTCATATTATAATTTATTTACTTAATTTGTACTTATACCAGTATGCTGTCAGGATTATTTCTTTAATTTGCGTGTATTTTTCGTTATAGTTTACAAACTTTATAGAGCTCATGCTCTGTCATTGCAAATATGATTCGGTTCGGCCATACTGATATACATATTCTACGTAACAATGATATGTAAGAATCACGAATTACGGTAATAACACCATATTCGAAAAGTTTCACAAGATGAAGTCGTTAACAACTTCACTATTATTATTGTCGTTTTCGAAAGATAAGACAGAACCATGATGTTACAACGCATTGCAACATTAGTTACACTATATTTGCCGGTTAGGACCTTTATTAATCGTCCTGTTGGCGACGTCTGTCCACCCGTACTTTGTCTGTGTTAACGACCATCTTTTTTGTTTCGGAGCAATATGGTTCATTTCATTATTACATCGGTTACAACACAACATAGTAGGGTCAATATATGAAAAAAAAACTATCAACCCCCAAAAAATTGCTACATAAGGTATTTTAACTGATCCGTGTAGGGCTGGAGGACCTTTATAACATATCGAAAGTTTACCAAAATTTGACTTCCGGAAAGTTGTTTTTTCAAGATGGCCTCCCAAAATGGCCGCCAAAACCTATTTATGATCATAACTATGTGAGTATTCACTTACATTTGATAATTTTGGTGTCTATTCGTAGGTGTTAGGGGTAACACATTTAGATCATCAGACATAGTGCAAGTGTATTAAATTACACAGAAATCCAAAATTGCGTCCAAAATGGCCGCCAAGATGGCCGCTAAAACCTACTCATGATAAAAACTATGTAAGTTTCCACTCAAATTTGATGATTTTAGTGTCTATACCTAGGTCTCAGGGGGCAAAGAAAACACTAAGATAACTAAAAATAATGTTAGTCTATTACGCATCAAAGAAATTCAACATGGCTTCCAAAGGACCGCAAACACAAAGACCACAAGTGAATAACTACTGACTCAAACGTGATGACTGAGAAAGTCAGCTATTGTAAGGTACCGTCATTGCTCTTTTAGGACACTCTCAGTTTTCGAACACCCTCTTTTTTAATCGAAATAATTATATTTTGTAACTCTAATTTTTCGGACTCCCAGATTTTCCCCTTATATAAATGACTCAAAATTTTCGGACAGTTGCATTTTATCAAAATTCTTCCTATTTGCGTTGATCCGTCGACACATTCCATAATAAATTTACAATCGGATGACGGTCATAAAGCCAGGCTGATGACTTGCAAAAAGTCAGTGGACCGTTACAATTGCTTTATTTTGGGTACGTAGGCATGTATACCTGGCATACGCTAGATAATTAATGCAGCCTCAAGCGCGGAATGACCTCATAAACTTCGAAATACACAAACATACGGTTGATATGATTCATCTGCAAGCTTAATGTAATCTTTCAATCTTCTTTATATATTCACCGTTTTTATGTTGTACCACCTCGGGAACAACTGCCAATTTTGATTATACTGATAGTTGTGGAGGGTCACCCTACATAACATTAAAGGCCTCTATTTTTACTTGGTGATCAAAGTAAAATCTTTCTGTAAAACAACATCCACAATATTAAATGGTTTTAAATTTATTGCAAACATAGCTTGAAGTATGTAATACTTAACGAAGTGGTATTTTCTAGCACACTCTATCATTTTGACAAGTGCCTTTATACAGAGGAATATCCTAACGTTGTTTAAATATGCCTTTTTTTAAGGGGGTCTCTAATTTTCAGACAATGACTTCTAGGAATATGTTTATGTATCTTAATTTTCGGTGATGAAACCATATAATTATTTTTAAGCGTCAGTAAACTTAGATTTATTACAGTAAGTCCAATATGTTTTTCAACATCGCAATACCAAGCGACAAACGTTTCAGTGTTATTTGACTAAACATGGGTCTATACCTTTAACCTGGTTTAAATCGGCTGAAGAGGCCCATAAGCCTAATTGAAAAAGCTTTTTAAAATAACCCTCTAAAACAACATGTTGCAATTTTAAAAACAACTTTTTTTCAGACAGCACATATTGTTAAAGCATTGTTCGATTCTAACTGCATTACTCTATTTGTGTCTAAGCATACGTGTTCTGTTTGAGACTTAGCTTATGCCCTATAAAAATGTTTTGAAAAGTTACTTCCCTTGATGATAAGTTCACCATTTTTTTTGCATTGAATACAGCAGACACACATTCTTGTCTATGATCAATATATACTCTGGGGACAAATCGTGCATTCTGTTAACATTATACTTTTTTGCAACCTTGTCATGAAGCGCAACCTTCCCACAATTGTGACGTTCAACCAACCCTTGTATTGGAAGGCTGATAAAATCATCATTGATGCACCACAAAGTAATTGCATGAAAAACATTGTTCTGATATTGGGGTGTTTTCATAAAGTTATGAACTTGCTGGGGGTCATAAGATCTCTCATCGAAGGCATCGTTCTCAAAAATATATACACATGTACTTGATACTGTATATGGGGCAAATGCAATTGTGCATATTATGACAGGGAAAGCTATCCAGAGGGTTTTGTGGGGCCATTAACTTGATGGCAAGTGCCTACACAGCCAATTAAAAGCCTAAATGACCAAGGAAGATCCCGAGATTGAGAAACTGCTAGGGAAAGCCGAGGAATTGTACTCTTTCCTTCTTAGGGGCGAGACGACGCTGGCAGATGCTTCATGTTCTAAGATTTTGATCCAACTCGAGACGGCTACAGAGAAGAAGAAAAATGAACTTGCCCATACCTCAAAGACAAGCCAAGTATGGCTGAATGATAAGCGTATGGTTAGCCTATCAAGGATGTTGATTGATGCCGATCGTACTGGGTGTTGGCTGATGCATTTGCAGGTAGTGTCTGATTAACTATCCGTTGCAGCTGGGCACTTTAAATACCTGCGATCTGCTTTTTATTATCTGCAGCAAATGAGCAACATAGAGGAAACGCACCCAGACGTTTATCGAAAGTTTGTTGATGGTTTAAATGTTGTTCATAGGAGCAATCAGCGCTGGGCTCGGCTAAGCAGCGATTTTGTCATTGAGAAAACATTGATTAGGTCTCTTAAGAGCACAGGTGGTCCGACTCGCGGCAGTGGGATGACCCAGGAAATGCAAAACCGTTGGAACCTATCTGCACCTGTAAATCCGAGTACAACAATGCGATGCAGGATTGTACAGGTCTTACCTTTACTACAAGTCCACATTACAAGACTCAACTTAGGCGCACATCTAAAGAGATGCTTCTGATCTCGAGGAAATACATTCAAATAGTACAGCTTGCTCACCCTACACAGCTGATCCTACTCTTAGAAACATTTTCAATGGGAAAGTGGCTGTGTCAGTTGTGAATGTTCATGCTTTTGAAACGGATGATCATAAGATATAGCAAAGTAAAGTCGGCCTTTGCTTATAAATTCAAGAGAAAAGACATAGCCCAAACTCTTGGAAATAACTCAGCTTTTAAGATTGCTTCTGACCGTCCTATTGATCCTGCCCTCCTGGTCCAACGTTTCCTGGTAGTGTCAACAAAGGGATATCTTTCCCTTGAAGACATACTGGCATATGAACTGAGCCCCCATCCTCCTGCCCTCTTTGAAGACAAGAACATACTTGTTAAAGCAAACAAGCCTCAAAGCGCTCAGGCAATTAGAGATTATGCTGCAGACGCATCAAGCGGGACTTTGATGAACGGTATTCCTAAAACAGATCGTTACGTGCTTGATGGTAGCTCTTTTCTCCATCGTTTACCATGGAAAAAGGGCAACACATATTACGCAATAGTCCAGTCTTATGCAGATTTCATTGTAAGGCATTACGGACAAGCGACAATGGTTTTCGATGGTTACGAAGACGGTCGTTCTATCAAAGACAACACACACCAGAGACGAGGAAAAACGTGAACCCTATTGTGAGTTTCAACAATGAAACATAATGATCATGCAAAAAGGAGGACTTTTTGTCTCGTTACAAAAACAAGACAGGCATGATTGCGCTGATCAGCACAACTCTAACTAAAAACGGATGTAATGTCGTCCTGTCACCAGAGGATGCAGACGTTGATATTGTTAAAGCAACAGTGGAACAATCCCGTCATAGCACGACCATGTAAGTGGGCGAGGATACAGATTTGCTCAACTGGTTCCATTATTACACCAAAGGACAATAAGACAATAATGTCCAGACTAGTGTTTAGTCAAATTACACTGACACGTTTGTCGCTTGGTAGTGCGAAGTTGAAAAACATATTGGACTTACCTTACAATGGCTTATTTTCAATCATCACGTTTGAGACTTACCTTACAATGGGCTTATTTTCAATCATCACGTTTGAGTCAGTAGTAATGCACTTGTGGTCTTTGTGTTTGGACGCCATGTTAAACTTTTATGTTGCGTAATTAGTCAACATTATTTTTAATTATCTTATTGTTTCCGTTGCCCCCTGAAACCTATGTATAGACACCAAAATCAACAAATTTGAGTGGATACTTACATAGCTATTATCATAAGAAGGTTTGGGCGGCCATCTTTGCGGTCATTTTGGACGCAATGTTGGATTTCTGTGTAATTTAATAAACTTATACTATGTCTGATAATCTTAATGTGTTTTTTGACTCATAAAACTTTTGTCTAGATACAACAATCATCAATTGCAGTGGATACTTACATAGTTATGATCATAAATAGGTTTTGGGGCAATCTTGGTGGCAATCTTCAAAAAAGTACTTTCCGGAATTCTAATTGGGATAAACTTTTAATATTTTATAAAGCACATTCTTCCCTAATAGGATCAGTTAAAATAACTTTTGTAGCAATTTTTTCGGGGGCAAAGTTTACATTGACCCTACTTAAACCAGCACCGTCATTGTTTTCTAACCTGGTTACACTTTATTCATGTCAAACGTTGCAACCACTCTAAGTGTCCTGGTCTCCCCTATATGGATGTCAGAGATAGGGTCACCGACAAATGTCAGATCTAGAGATACCTCCGCAGTTACTCTGCAAACTAGTCATGATTCTTACTTTACGGCGATGTTTCTACACGAATGATTATGTACTTATTTTGATACGTTTGTATATATGAACAATAAAATAATGTTACAGTGGTTTGTTGGTCCTCTGGATGGAATAGAACCCCCTCACGAACCAAAGTAGATAACACAACGTGGACATTAGCGCCCTACTACTACTACTACTACTAGTAGTAGTAGTAGTAGTAGAAGTAGTAGTTGTAGTAGTAGTAGAAGTAGTAGTAGTAGAAGTAGTAGTAGTAGTAGTAGTAGTAGTAGTAGTAGTAGTAGTAGTAGTAGTAGTAGTAGTAGTAGTAGTAGTAGTAGTAGTAGTAGTAGCAGCAGTAGTAGCAGCAGTAGTAGTAGTAGTAGTAGTAGTAGTAGTAGTAGTAGTAGTAGTAGTAGTAGTAGTAGTAGTAGTAGTAGTAGTAGTAGTAGTAGTAGTAGTAGTAGTAGTAGTAGTAGTAGTAG